>JANITX010000003.1:23468796-23479695 GCA_027564395.1 Erythroxylum ulei
AAATGTTCCTCATTGTCTTAATTTTCTAATGACACCAAAATCATTCAATTTGGTTTGGTAATTTGAAAATTATAACCTAAACATTTCCAAACTATCCTTACACTGAAACAATATTTCGTGCTCAACTTCTATCCCAAAATTGAAACTCTTAGAGGCTAAATTAGAACTCGATCTCATCAGATAATTTGTAGCCCTATTTTTCTAGTTTAATCTAAATTAAGAATCATCTCATTTCGATAACTAGACAAAAATTTATGGCCAAAATACCAAAGTAAGCTCAATGAACATGTTCCATCTACATTTTCCAGCTTTTAACTTCTAACATTTCACATATAAGAGTTCTAACTTCTAAGAAAAGTTTAGGGTCCAACACTATTGACATAATTTTTCTCTTGATAAACCCCTTTGAGCTTTAGCCTTTCGTTTTGTATAAACCATATTTTATGCTTTTAAACTTAACCAAATGTCCTACCTAAGTCATAAAGCTAGTGAAACATTTGTGATTGTTGAATTTGTGGATATACAAAATTCTAAGTGTGAGGGTGTACATATATGAGGGTTGGTTATAATGTTGGGATGTTATTTTATTTCTTATCATTGAAATTCCCATGTTGATATAGTTTATTTTAATTTTTTACAAGGAAAAAAAGAGAAAAGAAAAAGAAAAAAAGAGAGAGAAAATGTAAAAAAGAATGAAAAAAATTGTTTAAAATAATTGTATGAAGGAGGAATTGCATATGGGTTGAAAAGTTGTTTATGGTTTATGCATCTTCCTAGAGTTGTAATGGATGTGTTATTTGAGCATGTTGAATATAAGGTAAAGGTTGGCTTGGAAGGTTCACTCTTGTGATTTCATTGGCATAAAGTGTATGAGTGATTCCTTCGAATTGGTATACGCTTTATATGGTTTGTGTGTGAGAGCTGAATGAGGTTGTTAAATATAAATGTTGCATTTATCATAGTTGAGAGTACCCAGTTTTTGATAACTGTTTTTTTGTTTTACTAGCTTTGATGACTTTCATGCTACTTAACCAAAATACATCTCACCTTACCTTTGCCTACATTACAACCCTAAAAAATCCTTTGATTCGTGATTTTGCATGTGACTTTTAGTGGTGGAAAAATGAAATGATATGCAAAGTTGTGAATTGTCATGATCATGAATGGTGTTAAGTGTACCTATGGATATATTTTAGTTAAACACATTTTCCGAGTCTACCATTAGATTGCTCAGTTTTTGAAGATATTGAATATTGATTGATCATGAGTAAAAGCTTGAAATGTTGATCTCTTGCTATGATTTTTTAAAATCATTTATCTTTGCTTGTGATTATATATTCTTGGAACATATGGGAATTGAGTAAATATTTAGAGTCTTTGAGCTTAATTTGGATGTTTTGCCCGAGGACGAACAAAAGCTAAGTATGGGGGAAATTGATATGCGTTTAATTGTTAATATATTTAATCATTTATACTTAGCAATTAATGACATGAAAATGCTTAAGATACTCACTTTAATTCATATATGATTTTAGGTACAATTTAGAAGCAAATAAAATAAAATGAGTCGAAAGTACTGCATTTGATTTATTTTCTAAAGATCAAATTTTACTTGTCTTCATGAAGCAAGAAGAAGAAAATTAAAAGAAAAGAAAAATGGAACACAAAAAAGAAGAAAAATTTAAAAGCAAACAGCTAGAAAATCAGCCCAAAATGACAACACATATGAGAAGCAGGAGTAGTTGAAACATATACGTTTGCATTAAATGCAGACAACGTCTGTGTAACGTAGATGTTGTGAATTTAAAGTAAGCGTTACACTTAAAACGCTGGTGTTCAACACAACGCAAAGGGTGACCCAGCGGCATAAGGATTTAAGGAGGAACGAAACTTGATTGTCTCATCAACGCTACAGGATCCAGCGCAGAGGAGAGGGCTATTGACCTAGGGCGCAGGCTAGGGCTACGGATGACTTATGGCTGCAGCTTGGAGAGCAGCAGACGAGGAGCAAGATGTGGGGGTTTTTGGAGAAGTAGTGAACAGTAGGCGTGGACCAGTGGAAGGGATGTTTATTCATCCCATCAGTGAATAGTGAAGGAAGTTATAGGGAACAGAAGAGGGCTGCATAAGAGGCCAAACATAGGGGTCTTAAGTGAGGTGACAACATGGGGGCTGA
Organism: Erythroxylum ulei; assembly: GCA_027564395.1. NCBI lineage: Eukaryota > Viridiplantae > Streptophyta > Magnoliopsida > Malpighiales > Erythroxylaceae > Erythroxylum > Erythroxylum ulei. The sequence continues at coordinate 23,470,973 of JANITX010000003.1, forward strand.
AACATTTTATCGGGAAAGAACCATGAAAGGTTAGATGTCTTGACGTCGGTTCAGACGCGGCATCAACACCGAATTTCTCACTTTTATCATTTTTTGCATGTTTTCTTTTATTTTTTTATTAGTTAGTTTCATTTTATTTTCTTCTTTTAAAAATCAAACCCCCCGGATTAAAGCTAAACACTAGTTACTTTCATTTCATAAACTTTGCACACACTCTCTGTGGGATCGACCTAGACTCACCACTGCTATAATAGTAGGTGTAGTTATTTTATTTTGATTAGCGTTACGATGCGCGGTCATTACCTTTTCTCCTTTATCCTCTAAGGATACATTTAGAGTGATTATGTCAATAGTATCTCATTATGATATGGAGCTACATCAGATGGATGTTAAAATTATTTTCCTGAATGGAGTCCTTTATGAAGAGGTTTATGTGGAACAACTCGAAGGATTTCAGGATCAAGAAAAGATGACAAGGTTTGCAACATTAGAAAATCAATATATGGTTTCAAATAAGCTTCCAAATAGTGGTACCTTAAGTTTGATGAGGTTGTTACCTCATTTAGCTTTGTGAAAAATAAAGTTGAAAAATGTTTGTATTATAAGGTTAGGGGGAGCAAGTTTATCTTTCTACTTTTATATGTGGATGATATCTTACTCGCATCAAATGACTTGAACTTATTGTATGAGGTTAAGCAACATTTGGCCAAACATTTTAAGATAAAGGGCCTTGATGAGACATCTTTTATCCTAGGTATTCAGATTCATCGAGACAAGTCTTAACACTCATTAGGTCTCTTGTAGAGAGCATATATTGAGCGAGTGCTGCAAAGGTTTAATATGGCTAATTGTAAACCTATTACAACACCTATCTCTCATGGTAAGAGATTATCCTTAAAACAATGTCGAAAGAACGATACACATTGAGAGAGGCTATGAAGAAAGTGCCTTATTTTAGTACAGTTGCTAGCCTAATGTATGCCCAGGTGTGTACTTGATCGAACATTGCAATTGTTGTTGGACTGCTAAGTAGGTATCTGGCTAACCCCAGAATAAACTACTAGAATATGGTTAAACGAGTGTTGAGATATCTGAAGGAAATTAAGGATTGTATATTAACATTTAAAAAAGTCAACAGTCTAGACCTTATAGGTTATACGAATTCAATTTTTGCTATATGCCCAGATGATAGGAATTCCACATCAGGGTACGTTTTTATGTTAGCAGATGGTGTAGTATCGTGGAAGTGAAGCAGACACTAGTGACTTCACTATGCATGTAGAGTTTGTGGCATACTATGGGGCTACTTCACATGTGGTGTGACTTACGAACTTGATTTTTGAGTTGTTTATGGTTGATTCAATGGCTAGACCTATTCGTTTATATTATGATAATCTTTATGTTGTATTGTTCAGTAATAGCAATACGAACATCACAAAGTCTACCATAAAGGAATTAATACATAAATGTGACATTGAGTTGGAGCATTTGAGAACTGAGAATATGGTTGTTGATCCTTTAACTAAAAGACTTTTCCCTTTTTTTTAAAGAGACACGTGTATTGGATGAGTGTTTTAAAGTCCTTAGACATTTTTATTTAAGGAATATTGTAGTTGCTTTTAATACATTTATACATTTCTCGTGTATTATGATAGTATATTTTTATCAATACAGATGATCATCATTTTATTCTTAATCATATAGATTATTATACATTGTCATATTACAGGTTAAAGCCTTCAAATATGTGTCAATCTTAAGCATTTTAAAGCTCATTAGGCATATATATACAAATTGAGCCTATGTCTTTAGGACACATATAGATATACATATAAATTTATGGATTTGATATGCCATAAGGGGATATAAGCTTTAATCCCATATAAGTTTTCTCTATTGTGGTTTAGCATTCAGTGAGAGAAAAAATTTCTTTGGTGCAGTTTAGCATAAAGTTCGAAGAAATTGAGACCTACAAATGGAAAGATGATACATTTTAGATTATACAGGTATCATCGTAATTTGTCACGCTCTTGTTTTTTTTATTCATGTTAGTAAGGTAATAGATATGTGTGATTGTATTGGATCTGTGTCGCATATGACACATGTATTTAATATTTTCCAGTATCAAAAGCCTTAAAGGACTAAGTGATGGAATTTCATTATCTTTAGATCAAATGTTTGTTTGAAATTGTTCGACCTATAAATTGATTTGCTTAACCACTTGACAGGTTTTATTGTTGTTACGACTACTGTAATTAGTTTTTTTTAATCTAAGAGGAGATTGTTAGTGATTTTCTTAATTTGGATAATAATTAATTACGATTTTGATGATCTTACCGTTAAGAAAATCAAATTTGATCTAGATTGAAGATAATAAAGAAGCCCGATAAATGATTTGGTTCAATGGGCTGAATTTTAGTGAAGAAAATGGGCCCTAATCAATGTTGGCTGGATATGTATTAGGCCTATGATAGGGAGGCCAAATAAGGTTACTATATCTAGTTGCTAAGGTCTCCAGTTGTCTGTTTACGTAAGTTCGTGAAAGTTCGAATTCTTTGACTCGTTAAGAGGTTCACGTATTACAAAAGATGTAGAAAGATGTTAACGACATACGGGAGAGCAACTTTTGTAAAAATTGTCTAGAAAGTTCAAAGAGTTACATGTTCAAAAGCTTGTTCAATGAAAATGGATAGCAAATCACGTAATTTTCTATGTTTTCTTTGTTTATACAACTTCACGGTTGATCTTGGGTGCGTAACTAAGGCTCGTGTTACGTATTACAAGTTTAATTTATAAGTAACTGCTCCAACCTTGTCTAGTATTTTAAATGGTCCAAATAATTACAATATTAGTTTCTGATTCACTTTTTTGGCCACTTTTACTTGTCTTTATGATTGAAGCTTCATGAAAACTAGCTCAATTATATCCCTTATGTTTTTTCTGCCTGTTGTTTCATTCTTCCTTATGCCCACTACAAGTGAAATTTCACCACTTGAATGGCAGCTTCCCTTTCCAACAAGTGATCCACTATCATGAGTTTAGAATTCCTTATAAAATATAGTATATGGATGAACAGGGAGTATCCATATAAAACCTTAAAAGGAGATGTGTTAATGGTGGAATGATGGTTAGCATTATACCACCACTTTGTAAGTGGCAACCAATGGAACCATTTTTAGGAGAATCATTAGACATACATCATAAATAGGTCTCCAATATGGGTGATAAGTTAATAAACATTGCACACTCATTCTTTGAAACTTATAAAACTTCTATCAAATTGGCTCAAAAAGACGAGATCTCTGTCATTGATAATAAATATTAGCATACCATAGAGCTTAAATTCATTAGATAGGAAAGCGTTAGCCACAGTTTTGTCATAAAAGGGTGTTTGAGAGCTACAAAATATGCATACTTACTGAATTTTTTGATCACCACTAATATTACTGAGCAATGATTAGTGTTAGATTTTAGAACGATAAATTAACCCAAAAACTAGAGTAGAAAAAAGATATGCAAGAGGTAATTTATTGATGGGTACAGTTTACATTAACGTTGAAGGCCTAAATATAAGTTAGCTAATATCTGGGAAAAGATTAACAAAACAAATTAAAAGTTTAAAAGTACCTAAGATAAGGAAACAATCTAAAAAAACTTGAATAACTCAGAAAAATAATACCATAGTTTAAACAACTTTCAATCATTCTCCAATATTCTCTCTTGATTCAAGATTGTAAGACTTCTTGAACATGATAATGTACTTCCCACCACCTTCAATGGTTTGGAGCATTTCTCTCCAAAAACTGCTTTTTGATGCACTTCTCACCAATATTAAAACAAATTTTCTTCTTCTTCAGGAACATATGCTAAATTGACACTTTCTTCAATCTATGAGACTTGGTAGAAAGTTAACATGTTGAACTATATGAGGAGAATTGATTAAGAGAAAATAAGATCAAAGATTCGAAGGCACTGTTCTTCATTCAGCAGGAAGTGCATGAGATAATCTTTTTAAGAAAAACAACAACATCCATATCCAAGCAAACATGGAAAATTCTACAAACAGAATTTCAAGGCTTATCCAAAATCATAGCAGTGAAACTTTAAACTCTAAGGCATCAATTGGAGACCTTGCACATGAAAGGCAGTGAATTTGTGCAAGATTTTTTAACAAGGGTTACGACAATCATAAACCAGACAAGGGCATATGGAGATCAAATTAATAATCAAACTATTATTGCTAAAGTGTTAAGGAGTTTGACACCTAAGTTTGATCATGTGGTGGCTGCTATTGAAGAATCAAAAGACTTGTCAAGTTTCACACTTGATAAGTGGATGGGGTCCTTGCAAGCCTACGAAGTAAGAATCAATAGGTCAGTAAAGAGAAATGAAGAGAAGGCATTCTAGGTGAAGGGGGAGACATCTCAATTAAGGGAAGTAGAAAATAGACTGGTAGAGGATGAGGCAGAGGAGGATTTAGAGGAAGGAGTCGTGGCAGAGGTAGAGGAGGATTTAGAGGAAGGAGTCGTGGCAGAGGCAGAGGAAGAGTTCAGATCAAAGGCATTTTTCTAATGAATAAAAAAGTTATAGTGGCAATATTCAGTGCCACAATTGCAAGAAGTATGGGCATGTGAAGGCAGATTGCTGGGCCAAAGAAAAGCAATCAAATTTTCCAGAAGAAAGTGAAGAAGTAAGTAATCTGCTTATGGCTCATTATGACTCTAATGATCTTGCTAGCATTGTATGGTTTGTAGATAGTGGTTGCTCAAACCACATGTCAGGTAACAAGGTTTTATTCAAAGAGCTAGATAGGACACAAAAGATGAGAGTGAAGCTTAGAGATGACAAAGAAATTCAAGATGAAAAAAAGGGGATAGTAGCAATAAAAACTAACCTAGGCAAGGTAAAACTCTTACATAATGTGTAATTTGTTCCTAACTTTGCACACAATTTGTTGAGTGTTGGTTAATTATTAGTTAGTGGTTATTCAGTTTTATTTGATGATGAAGCATATGTTATTAAAGATAAAAAGACAGGGCAACTGATGGTTAGAGTCCAAATGACCAAAAACAAAATGTTTCGACTTAAAGCTTCAAATGTTGAAAATTTGGTTTGGTTGTTAATAGACAAGACAGCTCCAAGATTTGGCATTTATGGTATGGACATTAAAGGGTTAAGTTTGTTGAGTCTGAAGGAGATGGTTCGGGGACTAGCAATGATTGAGAAACTAGCCTTGCATGAAGGATGCATATATAGAAAGCAAACCAGAAAGTCTTTTCCTACCGAGAAAGCTTGGAGGGCATCCATTTGCCTTAAGTTAATTTATGCAGATTTGTGTGGATCTATACACACTGAATCATTAGGAGGAAGTCATTATTTTCTGCTTCTCACTAATGATTTCAGTTGAATGAGTTAGGGTTACTTTCTCAAGTTCAAGTCACAAACCTTTGATTGTTTAAAAATTTTTAAGGCCTTAGTTGATAAATAAAGTGGCTGTTACATCAAGGCCTTACAAACTAAAAGAGGTGGAGAATTTTTGTCTAATAAATTTAGTTGTTTTTGTCAAGAACATTGCATTCATAAGGAACTCACAACACCCTACAAACCTAAGAAAATTGGTGTGGCAGAAAAAAAAAAAAGAATTGTACAGTTGTTGAAATGGCAAGAAGTTTGTTGAGAGGGAAAAACTTTCCAAATTAGTTCTAGGCAGAAGCAGTAGCAACTGCAGTGTATTTGCTGAACCTTTCTCCCATAAAACAGTACTAAACCAGGCACCATTTGAAGCTCGAAAGGTAGAAAGCCCTTGGTAAGCCACTTAAATTTTGTTGTTGTTGTATAGCTTATGCTTTGGTTAAATCTCAAAAGTATCAAAGTTAGATGAGAAGTATGAAAAATGCATTTTAATTGGTTATTGCGTTGAATCCAAAGCATATAGACTCTATAACCCTTCTAGTAGCAAGGTGATGATTAGTATGAATATTATATTAACTAAAGAAGCTAGCTAGAACTAGAACAACAAGGAAGAATAGCAATTTAAAGTCCCATTGGAAGCTATAGCAGACCCAACACTAACAAACATAATTACTACAACATCTAGTAGTAGCAGTGCAGCAAATTCACCAAGCTCTAGAACAAGGGCAGCAATTCACCTTCCAAAAATGGGTCATTAGATGATTCACCTCTAAGGAAGTTTAGATCCTTAAGAGAAATTTATGAAACATGTTCTTTTGCTCTTGTTGCTTAAGACCCCTCCACTTATACTGAAGCTATAGGAGCAGAAGAATGGAAAAAAGCAATAAAGGAGAAACTTTCAACTGTACGGAGACATGAGGCATGATAATTGATAGATCTACTTGAAACGAAAAATCCAACTGGCTCATACAGATGGTAGTGTTCAGAAGAACAAGGCTTAGTTAGTAGCAAAGGGGTATTCACAACTGCAAGGGATTGATTTTGAAGAAATATTCTCTCCAGTAAGGTTTGAAATAGTCAGATGCACTAGGAGCAAAAAATGGCCAATTTATCGATTTGATATCAAGTTAGTGTTTTTTAATGGACAGCTAGAAGAAGTCGTCTATGTTAATCAACTTGAAGGTTTATTAATTGAAGTCAGTGAAGATAAAGTCTATAGGCTGAAGAAAGCCTTATATGGATTAAGGCAAGCTCCTCGGGCCTAGTACAGTAAGATTGATCACTACTTTCAGCAAAATGGTTTTGAAAGAAGTGAATGTAAGCCAACTTTGTATTTGAAAAGGCAAGGTAATTTTGACTTATTACTAGTCTATCTTTATATGAATTTATATAAATTTAAGAATGAATTTATATGAATTTAAGAATGACATGATGAGTGTGTTTGAAATGGCACACTTAGGTTTATTACTTCTTGGATTGGAGATTTTAAGAAGAAGATGGAATATTTTTTTCACAAAGAAAGTATGCAGAAAAATTGCTGAAATATTTTAATATGCTGAATTGCAAGATTACGCCTATGAACTTAAATGAGAAGCTACAATTAGAAGATGGCACTGAGAAGATTGATGCAAAGAGATTAGAAGCTTAGTTGGTGGGTTAATTTATTTAACTCACACCGGACTAGATATCATGCTTTCTATTGGGGTTGTTTGAAAATACATGAATAACCTCTTAAAGCATCATTATAGAGCAACAAAAAGAATTTTGTGTCATGTTGCTGGAACTCTGGATTATGGCATTCATTTTAAATTATATAGATTTACTGATACTGATTGGGCAAGATCATTGGATGACAGAAAGAGCACCTTGGGCAATGTTTTCAGTCTTGGTTCTAGTGCCGTAACGTGGAACTCAAAGAAGCAGAGAATTACAACATTGTCCATAACTGAGGCAGAATATGTGGCTGTTGCATCAACAACATGTCAAGCTATCTAGTTGAGAAGATTACTAGCAAAAATGGGGCAAGACCAAATAGAAGCTACACAAATTTTTGGTGATAACAAATCAGCCATTGCGATAGGAAAAAGATCCAACTTTGCATGGAAAGACAAAGTACATTGACATAAGATTTTATTTTATAAGAGATTTTGTGGCTGATGATTTGGTAACCTTGAAGTATTGTTGTACTGAAGAACAAGTGGTAGATATATTTACAAAAGCACTCCTTGCTCATAAACATGCTTACTTTAGATCTTTGTTTGGTGTAATCAATTTTGAATCAACAGAGAGTGTTGAAGGTTGATTAAAAGCTGCATAGTGGAAGTGACATGGTTTTTTGTTGACTTAGTCTAGTTCATTTATTCTGTTCCTTAGGTTTCTGGTTGCATTCAGTCAAATATGTTAGTTATTGCAGAAAAATCTACATTAAATAGAGATTATTCGGTTGTTTACGTTGGCAGCTATGTGTGTTTTTCATGAACGTTGGTTGTAAGCCTATAAGAAGGCATGTTTCTCATTCAATAATAAGTGGCACAATACTTTTCCTTTGCTATACCGTTCTGTTTCATTAAAAGAGTCCACCATATATCAAAACTCTTTAGTTATTCTTATCTCCAACACAGAGAGGATGATTGGGATACATCTACAGTGCCATTCCCCACCAAGCCACCACCGTCTGGGATGCCGTAGGAGATGGGGAAGTAGCAGGAGAAGATGACATTGCCAGTGTTTTCCAGCCCGGTCATTGCTTCGTGCCTAGGTCGATGATATGTCTTGGGATTTTGTTTCTTTTTCCTATGACTCTTTAATTTGTTTTTGTCTCTTATTTCAATTTAATGTTCGTGCTACCATTTGGAATCTGGTTGGGTTTGGTTGACAAGTAGGAACTGCCAAATTTTATGGTTTCGTTCTTATCTATGTTTAAGGTGGTTTTGGAGTTTGGATGTTACTACCAAAGACATTATAAAGGGAGTGCAGAACAAAATAGTTTTGAGTGTGATTCTTATCCCTTTCCTTTGGTTTCCAAAGTTCCAAACCCGTTTTCATTTATTTTGCTTTTATCATTAATTTCGTCTTAAAATGTACAAAGCAGAATAGAAACGTGAATAGGCAAAACAAATGCGATTTTGTTAAAAATTAAGGGTAGATTTGTAGTTTTCGATTTTTATTTTATATAAAAATAAATTTTGATTTAATTCTTAATGTTAAAAAATATATATTAAATAAAATTTAAAATAAATTGTTTTTATAAATAAATAAATAAATAAAAATTTCTTTTATATAATATTTATTGATAAAATTATTATATTTTA
>JANITX010000003.1:23480351-23494762 GCA_027564395.1 Erythroxylum ulei
AACAGGAATTTCACTAAGTTATTGTTGTTGTTGTTGTTGTTGTTGTATAGGATCCTTATTAATGTTTTATAGAGTACACAATAACTTGTTTGAATAACTTTTTATTGAACTTTACACAATGATCATTACTTATCTTTTAGAAATTTAAAATGATCATTTTATATGAAATTCAAATCTTTAATTACTCTTTAACAATTGATATCAAACGTTGCATTGTAAACCATCAGGTGTATCAAATATTTATTAAAAGGCTTTTAACTAGTGTTTACAATTTTTGGTAGTCTTTTAATCTTTTAGAAGTTAAAAAAAGCAACAAACTATTGGTAGACCCTCCTACTTCACCGAGGGAGGTTTCGATCGATGATTTGATAATAACAAAATATACGTACTGTTAATGTATTTATTGTTAAAATAGGAAGGAACATGAGAACAAGATATGGTCATAAAGATAGTTTATGAAGTATATACAAGAAAAGATAAAGTTTACAACCATTAAAGCTATGAATAAAACAAGAAAAAAAGAAGATCAAGACATATCAAGATCATTTTGTATTATGTATTATTTATTGTAATATTTATTATAAGCTCACCTTGTTAGTTTCCTAATCTCAAAGCCTTACCATGCATAAACATTTCATATTACTTTATTGCATATGTTTTTTTTATTCATCAACAGGCATTGAAACTTTTAATTTTAATAAAAAAGCCTCTTGATCTTTTAAACTCTCTTTAGTGAATATTTGGGAAGTGTTTAATTATAAATCCATAAAATAAATTAATTTTGAGCATTTGAAATTGTTAAAATCATATTTTTTTGGAGGCTTAATCGACCTATATGGGTTAAGGTCGACCAATATAGATTATTGTTATTAAATTTGATGTATTAAGAGTTTGTTGTAACATTTTTTGATGTGTTGGTCAATATACCTATTAATCAACTAGTGTCATAACTGCTAGAGAATTTGTGCATTCACTGCACTTTGATCGACTAATATGTTATACTAGTCAACTGATATACTACTCTTGGCCAAAAAAAAAACTTGATATACTACAACTAACAGTTGAAATGACTAGTTTTTAGCTCTAATAGATAGTAGGGGTTTTGAAACCTTATAAATACATTTTTATCATTGGTTTTAATATAAAGAAATATTTTGGCATATGTTACACATATTTCTAAGTGTTTTTCAATTATTTAAGTATCATTGTCTCATATTTGTATGAGTGAGTCTATTTGAAGTTATCAAGTGATAGAGATATGTATTTTGAGTCAGAATATTGAATTAGGTAATTATATTATAGCGAGTGATCCAACTGAGATTGAGATTCCCCTTTATGTTTCGTAAAAGGGTCCCTCTTTGCCCAAAAAGATTGTACAAAGATTTTTTTTCTAGAAAGAAGGATCATATTGGAATTCTAATAAGAGTGTTGGAAGTGGATATAGAAAAGGGTTATTTACCGAATTACTATAAATCAATTTACATTCTCTCTTCCTTATCCTCTTTAAATTATTATTCAATTGTTTAATTAATTTATGTTAAGCAATCCATTTATTCTTATTTATATTGTTTTTTGTTAAAATATTGGCTAGAAAAAATCTTGAATTTTATAAAGACCTAATTTACCCCCTCTTGGGTGTCATCAGAGACTAATAAGTGGTATTAGAATGTGTTTATTAAGTTAGCTTTTTTAATGAAATCATATAGTGAGGATCTTAATGACATATTTAGGAGCATCATCATCATCATTCAACCAAGAGGCACAAAGCATTAGTACGTTTCTTTGATAGAAATGATTACCTTTATTATAAAACTAATAAGAGATTCTTCTTTATGGTCGAAAGTGTTGATCTATGAAAAATAGTTTTGAATGGTCCCTTTATTCCTAAAGAAATTATAAATAATAAAAAGGTTTCTAAATTAAATGAAGATTGGGAACCTCAAAATATGAGATTAGTTTCTTTGAATAGTATGGTTGTACACATCCTATTTTGAGCAATAAGAAGAGGTGAATTTAATAGGATCTTTATGTATTAAACAACTTATGCAATTTGTCATACTTTAGAAGTTACACAGGGAACAAATTAAGTAATGGAGAGCAGAGTTAGCCTATTAATACATTAATATGAATTATTTCACATGACACATGATACAAGCATATCTAGTATGTACACTAGATTTATTGATATTATTAATTCCCTCAAAGGTCTTAAAAAGACCTATACTAAAGTTGAAATAGTAAGAAAGTTGCTTAGGTCACTTTCAAAGATGTGGGAAGGTAAAATGATGAGTATACAAGAAGCTAAGGATCTAACAACACTATCGTTAGAAGAATTTATTGGATCTCTTCTTACATACAAAATGAGGCTTCTAGAGACACAAAAAGAAATGCTACTTTCAAAGAAAAAGAATTCAACATTTAAAGTCTCAAAGGAAGGATCAAGTAAAGAGGAAGAGACATCAACTAATGAAAGCGATGAAGAAGACTTTGGCTTAATCACTAGAAAATTCAAGAAGTTCTTGAAATAGAAATTCTCCAAAGGAAAGGATTCTAAGGAAGATAAAGGTGATCTAAAATGTAAATCGTCTAACATTATTTGTTTTGAATGTAAAAAATCTAGCTATATTAAGTCACAATGCCCTATACTCAAGGATGATGACAATTATGAAAGAAATAATAAATAAGAAAAGAAGGAAAAATACAAAAAGAAAATACTTAAAAACACGATCTTGAGATAACACAAAAGAATATGAAAACGAGCAATTGGAAAAAGAGATAGCTTACATGTGCTTTACTGCTATGAATGAAGATAAGGTAACATGTAACTCTAATTCTAATAGTGAGTGATAGTGATTTAAGGTATGATGAACTTGTCGAAAGCTTAGAAAACATGACTAAGAAAAGCAAGAAATTATCTTCCAAACTTAAGATAGTCTAAAAAAAGTTAGATGTATGCATGAATGAGAATAAAAAGATCAAAAGTGAATTACATAACATTAAAGCATCCCAAATGATCATCGATGACAATCATGCATTAGACACATTATAGCATAAAAATAAAACACTGAAAATGGAGACCTATGCTCTCAAAGATTTATTATTAAAATTTACTGAACGGAGTAAAAAACTAGAAAATATGCTAAAAGCTCAAAAGAATTCCGATAATTGGTAGTGGATATGATACAATCATAGAAATGAAGCCAATTTTAGAACTACATTTGTAAAGAAAAATATTTGCATAGTAAAGAACCATTTCCTATTGTGAAAAAAGATTATAGAGTATTTACATCTAAGCATATGCATGCACATGCCATATACACATGGACTAATTGTAAAAGTAAGACTGATACTTTCTCATAATATAAGCATAGAGTTTAACACTCGCAATGGAAGAATAGTCATAACTTATATAATAATATATAAACTCACTCATAATCTTTTAGACCTCAAAGAAGCATACATCAAGCCATCACTTAAAGTAATTATCGTAGCTTATTTATCTACTTTAAGAAGCCATTCAATACCTTCAATGTCCAAAAGAAAATTCATCATTATAAACACACATAAAATACTAAGTAATGCATTTATGTATCATTATCACTCATATAACATGGCATGTTGTTTTTGTGGTAAATATGGACATGTTGATAGCTTTTACTATATTAAACAATGAATGATAAGAAAAACCTTAAGGAAGTGCGTTGAAAAGAAGGAGACTAATAACCAAAGATCCGAGCTTATATGGGTATTTGAAACACATTGATTGAATTATTCTGTAGGTTTCTTAAAGAGGAGATGATATATAGTGGAGATGATAGTATTATTTTTGAAGAGTTTATGTTTTTTTCTTTTATGAATCAAACCTTTTTGTGTCTAAAAATGTCTTGAAAACTATGTATTGAAAAATAAGGAATAGCCTTTAAAAAGAACAAGAATGATCAAAAGACTCTTTAAAAGAGCCAATTGTTGAAACAAGTAAAAGTCATAAGAAGGATGAAATACTTCTAGTAGATTGAAAATTTAAGAAGAATCATTATTCAAGTAATTCAAAGGTAACATTCAACAAAAGGTGATTATCAGTTCATGATTTAGTAATGTGTGACATCTTATATTTATGTATCAACTTGAGCCTAAATCCTTAGTTATGAATGTTTAGGCTTGCATTATGAATGATAAATTGAATTTTTTTTAAATATATTTTGGAACTAAACATAGAGATTATGTACAAATAGAGATATTGAGTTAAATTTTGTAGATATAATAGACCAATTGGAATACAGATGCATTAAACTAATGAACTGTGATATTAAGAGAAAATTGGGAATAATTATTTGTGATTAACATATTTATCGTAGTTCATGATTAATTCTCTCATAATTTATTAAGTTTTTTCATGTTTCAATTTGAGTTTAAAGATTGTTTTAAAAAGTTATCTAATCAACTGATCTACCAATATCTTAGTATGGTCTATCAATGTTCTCAAAATACAGCCTCCTTTATTTTTAGTGAACTTGCTAGGTGTTTGATCACTAATCTAAGCAAACATTTAGGTATATTGAATGGCCAATGTCCTCTTATGGTCGATCAATGTCACTTTATTCAAGTAGTTATTTCTTTATAGTGAATATTTTCTAATGTGTCATTTACCCACAGCGGTCGACCAATGTCTTTGAGTGATCGACTAATATCTCCTTGACTAAGAAGTTCTTTCATTCCAATGACTTTGTAACTTGTTTGGTTGCGAAAATGGTCAACCACACACTAACACCGGTCAATCTATAAAGCCGTATAGTCGACTAGTCTTCCTAGTTTAACCTCTCCTTATACTCTTTTATTCTATTTTTCATCTTAGTTATTTATATCTTCCAAATCCCTAAATAATTTACTCTTTTCTTTGAAAGAATTATCTCTTATTTCATAAACATATCATTAGATCGTATCAAATTGAAAAATTGCTATTCTTAGTTTCAAATTTGAGGATTTTCAAAATTTTTCTTATTAAAAGTTATCTTTTTAAATTAATGCTTTCATAGTCAAATTGTAAAAAGAGTCAAGGTTGTCTTCCTTTCACTTATGTTGATATATATTTGTTTTTGTTCAATTTTTACACACCTTTTCATATTACTATTTTTAAATTTTTGGGACTTTTAAAATTATACATTCTTTTATGAAACTAATAATTGAGTATTATAATTTTTCTTGTATTTTTTCGATTCCAACCTCTAATTTTGTCAAGACTTGCTTTTATTGCTTTAATTATTTTTTTTAGCTTAGGCACAATACAAAAATTGGGGATTTTTTAAATTAGATATAATTAGGGTTGCTTCTATCAAAATTAACCTTTTGTTTTGACTCTTTAAATATTCCATAGTAAAAAAATTTGATTCATAAAACATTATATTTTGCATTTTTAGATTAATAATTTCTTTTTAATAATTCTGAAAAAGGAAGACAGAATAGTGATATTAGATTTAGGGGTGATAAATTTCGAAGTGACCATTTTATTGTTTTTGTATATCTTGTACTTTATGTGGGATGCTCGAGTATATTTATGTTACAAATATCTCTTTGATATTAAGTAACTCTTTCGTTAAATTACTTTCTTAATGTTGAATAATTTTCTTGATATCAAAATATATTTTATGCACAAATTAAGGGGAGAGTTAATCATTATCTTGATATAAATAGTTAGTTGTATGTTTAATTTTTATATTGCTCTTTAAAATTACAAATATTTTATCATCATTAAAATGAGGAGATTGTTTCACTAAAAGAGATTAAAATCAAAATTTTGACCATAACAAAAAATAATTACTATTAACTTGTGTCGGATAAGTTGCCCTACGAATGTTTCCCTTGTGCTTTTCTCGAAGGTTGCTAGCGGAATTTGCTTACCGTTGTGAGGGCTTTTAAAGTTCGTCAAGGTAGAATCAAGGTAGTTTAAATTGAATACAAATACCACCTTTCTATCGGGAAGATTCTATAAATTAACTGTCAAATTGTAAGCAAATAATCCATTAAAAAATATTACAGGCCTGCACTTACATCAAACATCAAGGCATCGACGTTGTACTAATATAAACCGATTACTTTCAGACCACTTCTTGGAATTAGAAAGTTCATATATATATATATATATATATATCTAAAATGAAGAAACCAATGTTCTGAGCCGATCTCTTGAATCTCTCTTAGTACCCCACTTCATCTCTTGAGCCTATCTCCGTCACAAAATGCTACACAGGACTGTGGATACTATGAAAGTGTCACCCTTTTTATTAAGTGAATAATTTAATTCTCATTTCTCTTTCTCTCTTTAAAAATTAAGATGCATCTTCTAGGGAATTTCTTTGCGTTATTCAATACAACAGCCGGACGTCTACTCCGCACTAACTAAAGATAATCTTGATAGAATTTTGTGATTATTTTTGTGGAGTAGCATAATAAACATAATTTTGTACAAACCCCAATTAATTTGATTTAATTTGATGTCAAGATAATTGGGCTGGGTAATTATCTCTCAAACGTATCATTGGGCCTGTATTCATGGGCTTGCTATGATGGGTAGGCTTGGCCCATTTTTTTAGTGCACAAGAGGCCCTACTGCTAGCCGACCTTAAATACAGTCGTCTCATTGAGAACTGAATGCGTTTTTTTTATTAGGGTTTAGAATAGCAATCGTCAATTCTTTGCTTCTCTATCACTTCACTTCACAAAAAACAACAATGAATTCAATTGTTCTACAATTTTCAGGTATTTGTCCATACAATTGTTGAATCTAGTATGTTGCAATTCTAGGGTTAATCAAATATGTTGATTAATTATGAAATTAATTTGTAATTTCGTGTTAAATTTCCTTCAATTGGTATCAGAGCCAATTAACCTTAATTGTGAATGCTAATTTTGTGTAATTTTTGAGATATTAATTTTTTATGGAATTTCGTTTTCGGTTTTGTTAATTATTTCTGTGAAATCGTTTGTTGTTGTTGTTGATTTGTTTCGGTTTGGTGTCAAAGCGTATGGTAAGTTTGTTCAATTTGTTGTCTTCTTTTGAAAGCTTAAGAACTGAAAAACACAAACCATAATTGTTCCTCTTCGATTTTTTCCGATCCTTTTCAGTAGCTTTTTTCATGAAATTGATTAAGGTCTTTGATAGATCGTTAAATTCTGAATCTAATGACACTAATTTCGTTGAAAATGGATCAAAATTGCGCAAGATATAGCCATTTATTCGAACTGGGTCACGAACTAGGTCGGTCGACCTGACTACCAGGTTTCTGGGAGGAGAAGACGCAGCCCGACCCGTTTGGTCTTCTCCTACGCGCATCGGTGGCACGTGTTGGGTCCCACTTCCGAAACCCAACTCTTCAAAAATCACCATACTTCATCTCTTCATAACCTGGCTCTGATACTATAACTATTGGATCCCGTTTTCGGAATCCAACCCGCTTGCTCTGATACCATAAATGTTGGATCCTGTTTCCGGAATCCAACCTGCTTGCTCTGATACCACCTATGTTGGATCCCGTTTCCAGAATCCAACTCTTAACAAAATACATTAAAGGACAAACGAAATCAAAATTACTTCAACCCAACATTTCATTACTCAAGCTATATAGTTTGACAAACTTTAGTACAAATCAAAAGCCACACCATTGGCTTATTACAAAAATACAAATTAGTATCTGAAGCAAAGTTCCTTTAGGCTCTCGATCACTTGATCTCCTAGTTATAACCTGAGGATGGGACAGAGAGGGGGGGTGAGCTTGACAGCTCGTGGGTAACAGTTTATAATATAAAGATAAGCAAAAACCTTGAAACATTTTTACTTGTTTCAGAAAATATCTTATTGAATCAAAACAATACTTGTTTTTCAAAATGCTTGTCATGTTTTCAAATTCGTAAGTCACAAAACATGAATGCATCACACTTGATCAAGCACATCATGAGTACATAAGCACATCGGAATGGTTTGGGTGGATCCAAAACAGAACGTACTACACATTTCCTATAAGGGTCTTGTGTAGCCGTGAACAGAACGTACTATCGCAATCCTATTTAATGGTCTTGCGTAGCCGTGAACTTATGGGAGTCCATGAAGGAGCTCCATGCCACTAGCGGGTAGGTCAACGTGCACGTGACTTAACTTAGGGGACCACCACAAACCCATATAACACATATTTCCTAACTTGCAAACAGATTGCCCAAATGGCAACATTTTGGAAACATTATTTTTCTTGACATTTTGCCAAAAAGACATATTTCGAAAACACAATTGTTCATGAACATGAAATATCTCACATTTCATCAACCAAATTCACATATGAAACATATAGCAATTTCTCAAATAATTTAAACCAATAATGCAACAATTATGAAACAATTTCAAATCATTTTATTCTCTTGCTTTAAAAGGAAACGTTTATGGCTCATTAATTCTATTATAAACATGAAACCCACCTTAGAAATCCTTGCTCAAGGGTGCCTCACTCTTTGCTCCTCTTGCCTTCCTTGATTTCCTTTAACAATGGCCAAAAATTCCATTCAATAGGAATTCCAATTTATGGTCAAGTAAATGAAGAAATTTGATAATACTTTCATATAGAACAATGTTTCCCATTGTTGTAAGTTTCTAATGACTCAAAAATCAATCAATTTGGTTTAGTACTCTAAAATTTATGCCCCAATCATTTTTGGTTTGTTCCAATACTAACACAGCATTCCATATTCAACTTCCCTTCAAAAATTGAAATCTTTATAGACTTAGTTGGAACTTTATTCCTTCATACAAATTATATCCCTATGTCTCTAGTTTACAGCAAATAAAAAATGACCTCATTTGGACATCTACAAAAAAAGTTATACTCAAAGTACCAAAATATGTATGTGTAGGAAAACTGGGCCTCGCTGCGGCGGAATCAGAAGCTCGCTGCAGCAAATTTGTTGGAGCTCGCCGTGGTGAGGGCAGAAGTTTGCCGCGGCAAACGTCCCTAGAAACTCATGCCAAAGACCTTTTTCTATCATTCATCACCTATACACTTCCCATCTTTCAAATATAACCTATCTTAACATTAAAACACCTCTTTCACTTCATTTCCAAGCTTATTTCAACCCAATATCAAAACAAATACTTTTACCTATTCTCAAAAACTTCCTACACATATTCATCCCTTAACTAACATCAAAACATGTTTCATTCATCTAATTAAGAAGAATGATGCTTATACTTGTTGAAGATCCAAATTCTTCAAACTCTTCAAAGATCTTCAAATCCTTGCTCTTCCCTTCTTTTTCTCTTCTTTTCTTCTCTTCTTCCCTTCACCCACGATTCTTCCCTCTTAAAATACAAGACAATAACTTCTTCTTCTTTTAATAGCCTTAATGAGTGTGCAATGTCCATTTTTCCCCATCCTTTAAGCCTTATGTCTTATACTCTTAAGTGAACTTCCAACAATGGCCTTCATTCATTCTTATAACATTAATGCTTCAATTCAATTAATCTGTGTCATAAAATCTTACCAATGTTAACATAATAATTAACTCCACAAAATAATCCCTTACGGACCTCATAATTTATTCAAATCATACTTGATCCTTAAGAATTTTTTTTAGAGGCCAACATGTGTTTTGTATCTTCTGTGTTTTCTTCCTTTTGTGCTTTGTATCTTCTGTGTTTTTCTTCCTTCTGTGTTTTCTTCCTTCTACGTTTTCTATCTTCTGTGTTTTCTTCCTTCTTTGTTTTCTTCCTTCTATATTTTCTTCCTTCTATGTTTTTATCCTTCTATGTTTTTCTTCCTTCTGTGTTTTCTTCCTTTTGTGTTTTCTTCCTTCTGTGTTTTCTTCTTATCAAAACCATTCATATATTCTAATATTATTATTATTTGATTGTTACCAAAATTATTAGCCGTGAAGTCATTTTGACTTAACAATCTCCCCCTTTTTTATGATAACAAATAATCATAATTTTGGAAAGATAATTGAGTGTTATTTATATACTGAGTAAGAAGATATACAATCGTGAAAAAATTGAAGTGAATCACATGTTAATATAGACTTAATAATCAATATATAAATGCACAAGAAGGGGGGTTGAATTGTGTATTTTTTTTCAATGATCCCCTTTTTAAGAATTTCTTTAAAACTTGCTTTTTCTCAAAAATTTTGAAAATCAGTATTGCAAAATATTTTCTAAGTTCTCGTATGAAAACAGTAAGATTAAAAATTCAAATTTGAGAGAGTTGAGAGTTGGGAGAGAGTGTTGTCACAACAGATTTATACTGGTTCACCCCAAACCGTGGGCTACGTCTAGCCCTCAAAGATCTTTATGAGATTTCACTATACTTCGCAAAGTTACAAGTATTCTTTAACTCCGAGCGTCTTTAGGTCTCTTACAACAAATATTCTTTCACACTTAGCCTTTTCAGGCTATCTGCTTTTCTTCTTTCAACTGAAAGATGTTTTGAGTTTTGTTACAGATAAGAATAACACTATGTTTAGCACAATGAAATTTCTAGCGTTTTGAATCTCACTAACTCTTTTTTGAAAATCTCTAACTTTTTTGTAGTCTTCGACTCCGACTCGTATTTATAACCTTCGTCTTCAACCGTTTCTTGATTACTGCTTGTTTCTTCTTGTTTCTTGATCTTTGAAGAATTAGTTATTCAGTTGAGTTATGTAACTAACTCAAGCTGATTAGTCATCCGATGTGGTATCGGTTCTTTCGTCTCACTTTTAACTCAGCGCTTCCGTCTCACTTTCTATCGTCTCACTTTCGGTTTGCGCTTCCGTCTCACTTTCTATCGTCTAACTTTTATCTTCGCGCTACCGTCTCACTTTTGTTTGCTTCCGTCTCACTTTCTTTCGACTTCCGTCTGATTATTTAGGCTTTATCAAAATCACTAATCATGAAGTCATTTTGACTTAACAATCTCCCCCTTTTTGATGATAACAAATAATCATGGTAAGAAAGAACGTATTATTCATAATATGACTATATACACTTGTAAAATTGTTAGCAAATAGCAAACACTTCTTTTGTTGTTTTCTTCTCTTCTCTTCTTCTTCTTCTCTTGTCTTCTTCTTTTTCTTCTCTTCTTCTCCTTCTCCCTATCTTTTTCATTTCATTCTTTCTCCTTTTCTCCTATCTCCCTCTATTTTTTATTAATCAAAAAGAATTACGATCGTATATGCTTCATTATTTCTGAAAACATTTCCTTCATTTCTGTGCGAAGTGACTTGGGGTCTTGTCTTATTTGAGCTACTTCCTCTCGTAAGTCACTTATTGAAGCAGGCTGATCATCATCCTTCTGTTGTTCTTCTTCACAGGCAATAGTGGTGCTATATGCGTCTGAAGACAAAACAAGTGCTTCACTTATAACAAGGGCAGGAGGTTGAATTGATAGGTTTGGCTCTAGGAGGTTTAAATCATCAAGGTTGGTTAGACGTGGAACTTTTCTTCCAAATAGGTGTAGCACATCTCAGAATGAAGACACAGTACTTAGCGGCCTAATGTGCAGAATCATGTGCACAAGAGTCTCGATTGAGTAGCTGATATCTCCAATCCTAACGGATCTGTACTGACCTTTTGTAATTCTTCCAACTACCTGATAAGAGTCTTCAGTGGTACGTCGACCACAGTTGCTTCCTGAAGCTTTCGAAATGTAGTGGGCAACATAAGCTCCCTTCATCTGGACTGCATAACACGCCTCATCTATGTCCCTTACTTCAACTTCAATCTGATCATCTGTCAAATCATTTAATAACCCATCTGGGTACAATTTCTTCTTCCCCTTATCATCATTGCGAACAATGTAAGGCCTTGGTTGAAAATCAGGCACAATCTTGATCATAGTTCTCGGTGTGATTGGAAACATAGTATACTTTTCCCTTGATATCTGCATGGGGTATGGTTTTGTTCCTTGATCCTTCAGAAAACCATACATACTTATCTCGTCTTCAGTGAGCAGATGCATCATACTACTATTCACCAAGATTGGCTGTAATTGTGCCATGACTAACCTTTTTAGGGATTCTTTGATGATAATTGAAGCGCTACTCCTTACAGGTTGAACTTTCTCAACAAGCTTGATTCTCAAATCCTCTTTTCCCAAAGGCTGAGAGGTCTTGACCTGTTGTGGACTGCGTTCTACTGTCTTCTTCTTCTAAACAGCAGTGGGAGTGCTCTTCCTCTGACTACTTTTCTGCTTTTTGTTTCCTTGTTCAATCAGTCTAGGAGTCTATTGAGATTGCGGTTTCTTCTTCTCAAACTCCAATTTTCTTTTAATCTCAGTTTCTCTAGCCAGATTGGCTGTATCTTCCTTTAGAATTGAGACTAAGGACCTTGTAGCCTGAGGTGCTCTTGTCTCATAGTCTTCTCTATGGTTCAGCTCTTTGGTTTTCTTCTCCTCTTGCTGACGCAGGCTTCGTACTCTAGGTGACCTTTCTGCTTGCTTTGATATTTCTGACAGAAGTGTCTCCCCCTTTCTCTTCAAGGACCACTTCTCTATATACCGCACTTAGCTTCCTTCTCTGTGAGAAATTGTCTTAACATTCGTCGCTTCGTCTTACGATTTCTTGTCTCCATTCGTAGGCATTTTCACACTGGATTGAGACTTTGATTTTGTCGTGGGAGTTCCCTTCTTAGCACGCTCCCCCTTAATCCTTGCTATTGCTTTGGAATCTGCTTCTTCTTTCTCCAGATTCTTCAAGCCTATTTTACTAATCGTTGCCAAATTGATAATGCTCTTGATATTCAGCTTCATTTTGTTTCCTCTGTCCAGAAGAACTCCAGAATCTGTGAATATCCTTATTAGCAACATTCCATAGGGGTGACTGTTTAAGTCTTTCTTCGTTTTTACCATATAGTGGAAAATAAGGAATGGTAAATCAACAGGTTGGCGATTAAGTAGATGGAATAGGCACTGTTCATCTAACGTCGTCACCAGATGCCTTGATCTTGTTCTTGGTAGAACACAACGGAAAAGAATTGAGTGTAAAACCCTAGCCTTTGGTACAAGACTTGAGGCCTTCTTCTCCTTCGGATCGTTGTTTTCATACAACTGTCGATTGATTTCAATCTCCTTCACACTAGCCTACGTCATCCATCTAGCTTTGCTTGTGAACTTATCTCTAACAGATGGACACTTAGTGGCCTTCTCGATCGACTTCATTGTCACTATAATTGACAATTTATCTACTGTTGATACAATAGTATTGTCTACCATATGCATATTCTTCCAGAAGTCATAAACTTCATTCATGTATACAGTTTCTCGAACTTGAAAGAAATTCCTCCGACTATGCTTTTTCTATCAATCCTATCTCCGGCATAATCCGCATCACAATAGCCAATCAACCTGAAATCTTCACCTTTCTCATACATTAAGCAAAGATCAGTAGTATCTACAAGATATCTCATAATTATTTTAACAGCAATATAATGAGACTCTCTAGGATCTGCCTGAAACCTTGCACACAAACAAACAATAAACAAAATGTTAGTTCTGCTTGCTGTTGGCCCCTAAATTTTTTTTCTTCTTATTGAATAAGCATGTTTTCAATTTATTTTTGAGGTTTTGATTGATTAATTGCTTTTGGTTAGACTTTAATTAGATTGTGAATGGTTGGAGGATTTTTATTTTTTAGATTGATGGAATTATAAGTTATTAAATGGAGAAATTAAGATTTAGTTAGAGTATTGTATGGTGTTAGTTAAATTGAAGGAATAAGATTGTATAAGGACAATTTAGAAAGATTACTTAAGGTTAAAAGGTATAAGGCTTACAAGGAGGGTTAGATTGGTTTTTTTAGCTTCATTAAAAGAAAGAAGGAAACAAAAGCAATTTTTGTCTTGTTTTGGAGAGAAAGGAACGAAAATTTTCAAAGGAAAGGAGAGTGAGTTTCGGTGGAGGGAGAAGAGAAAGAAGAAAGAAAGCAAAGGTTAGGTCTTGATTTTTCTAAGCTTTCAAGAGGGATTTTGGAGTTTGTTTGAGAAGGAAAAAGGAAGAGGAGGTTTAGAGCTTTCATTTGAGCCAAGAAGCAAAGTGATTAGTGAAGATCCAAGGTAAGTGTATAGTAAATCTTTTGGAATTTTGAAGGAGTTTTGGTTCAAATGGCTTAGGAAAAGTATGGGTATGAGTGTTCTAGGATAAATTTCATGTTTTGTTTCCTTAGGTTTTCTAATTTTAAGATCTCTTTTGTTTTGGTTTTTGTGATTGTGAAGAAGATTAAGGGAGGCAAGAAGAGCTTGAGGAAAGGCATCTTGAACAAGTCTAAAGCAAGGGATTTTAAGGTAGGTAACATCTTTATAATTGAGAAAATGAGCTAGTACCATTTTTGTCAATAAATGGAATTTAATGCTTTCCAACAACTTTAAAAATGTGTATTTATTACTCTTTAGTATGATTTGAGAA
>JANITX010000003.1:23573570-23583929 GCA_027564395.1 Erythroxylum ulei
TCTAACCTTGGCATAATAATTAAACTCCAAATAAAACATATTATCTTGCAAGACAACAAAATTTATTCAGATCATGCATACTAAATAAAAGAAAATTTTCGGGGCCCAACAAGTCCAGTTACTCCCTAGTCACAGAGTCACGGGGGTGTGACTGGGGAGGACTCCCCAGTCATTCACACCCTTTAAATAAACCTGCTCCCCATTTATCTTCGTCTTTTCCTTTTCCTTTTCCATATTCTATTTAGCTTCTTCTCGACTTGCAGTCGCCACTCCTAGCCCAGTCTCCACCCTTAGCTACCACACAGTCGCACACCCTCACACCCAACTAGCCACACCGCATTGCCAATGCACCCCTTGCTAATACATGCCTTTTCTCGCCCAATGCAAGTCCATGCGGTGCTCTTTACCTTGACCACAACCGTGCATGCCCTTGCACCCTACTGCATTACACGCCCTTGCACTCTCCAGAACTGCACTGTACAGGCTCACACCTTTGCCCACAGACCTCGTATAGCGCATAATCGTACTGTCTTTGCCGCTGCTCCACTTAATGTCGCATACCCGTGAATCACCTACCTCGACACAAAGCACGCCCTTATCTCCACCACACCAACCCAGCAGGAGAATAAAGGCTCCCTATACTGATGCAACCAAATATGCCTCCAAGAATGAAATAACCTAGAGTTCCCTTGTCTCCACCACAAGTGCCAAATTCGGTTATCTTATGCCTCAACTTTCAAACTAGAGAGCACCAAAAAAGGTACGCCTTTCTTAAGGATAATAAAATTATTACAAATAAATGTTTAGATTATTAAGCACTTATTGAATTAGGAATATTTGATCGAGTCCACGAGTTGAGCGAAATATAAGCGTGGAACAATTTGTTGAATTTACGAAAAATTCTTATGTGGAATTGACATTAGAGTTTCAAAACACTTTAGAATTAGTTCATTAAACTAATGCTAGGGACAATATGGGGAGTCTTAAATTTTGATTAATGAATGCATATCATGTGATCACTTAAAAAGTGTTAAATGTTATTTTTGGCTTTCCAAATAATGATTTCTATAAATATCTTGACGATTTTGTGGCTAGCAAATTTTGGTCCAAAGTGATCAATTCTAGGAAAGTGTTTACCTCGTCTAAATCATCTGCCATCGTGGACACTGCCCTTCTCTTTCCCCATGGATTTTAACTTCCACTATTCGGTAGAGGAGATATCAACGAGGTAGTTTCTAAAACTAAATTATTTTTTTGTGGTGTATGGTACATGCCAGGCCTTTTAATGTCGTTAGTTGGTTAAGTCTGCATTTAAATGAAGTGGCTCAATTTAGTGCAGGTAAAATAGTAGTTGGGGCATTTGTGGCCCGAATTACAGAACATCTTGACTTACTAACTGAGAGAACACCCATGTAGCTAGTTATAGGCAACTTAACTCTTGACTTCAAATCTTTAGTATCGATGAAGGTTATCAGGCAATAAGGTGATCGATATGTTCTTATCCATGATGACACGGGGGAAGCTTCGAGTAACAAGTGAGCTCGAGTTGCAGAAATGGAAGCCACATAAGAAGATGATGTTCCACTGCCCTAACATATGCATTAGACTTCTTCAACTACTTCTGTGGAGTATCAATAACTGATAAATCAATTGATATCCTTTGAACACGAACAAATGATAGGCTCCATAATGTTAAAGCTATCGTGGTGGAGATTTGAACCTTTATGGCGAATTTGAATGCTCACTTCGTACACCCTCCACCCCCATCTTAGTATAGTGTTTCTACCATTTCCCTTTTTATTGGTTGTTGTTTTAATTTCTTTTCGTTTTCATCTTTGTCCTTGCTTTAGTTCTTTTGCCTCTTAGATCCATCTTTCATTTTCTTATCACATCAAGGGCAAAGTTATGTTCAAATGCTACGGGAGTATTAGTTTAAAAAAAGATTAAAAAAATGATTATTTGTATCTTATGTGTTTGTTTTCCCATTTAGTAGTTAGAGATCCATGATTGTTAAATGAACTAAATTTGGATTAGAAATGCATAATATTAGTGAATGAGTATACTTGCATGCTTAGACTAATTAACTTGGATTTCAATTAAAAGGACATTATCTTGTTGTGATAGATGAATGACACCTTTCATTTGGTAAGATTTTGAGCCTTTTTAAAATATTAAACACCAAATTCTATAATTTTTTGTTGAGAGTGTTCTTTCATGATTAAGGAACTCTAGAACTTGCTTACAAATACTAGTTGAGATCGCACAATCTTATGCAAATGTTAAAATGATGAAGGCAATTAGGATTTACCCCTTTTCCTTAAAAGGCCACCATGATGTTACCTTTATTGAACCCCCTTAAGCTTAACATGAAACCTTTTGTTCCTTTAAACCCAAATATGAGCCTTAACCTTGATTATTTATCCTCTTTGTTATACCTACCATAAGGCAAGTTGAACATTTAAATGGGAATAATTAGGTTTAGGGAATAAGTTTAGGGGAATCATAACATATAGGTGGCTAATGCATTAGGAATGGGAATGCGTATGGTTATGGAGATTTTTACTTCTGCTCTATATTTCTCTTTTCTTGAATTCCTTGTTTTAAATTCGTAAATAAAAAGTAAATAAATGACAAATATAGTAAAAATAAGAAAAAAAATAAAAAAGAGAGGAAAAGAAGAAAAAATAAAAGGAAAGGAAGGAAGAGAAGATGACCAGAAAATGAAAAGAAGAGGAGAAACAAGTAAAAATGGAAAGTGTTAATTTTGTTAAGTAAGAGGAAATAATTGAGTGTTTTATGGTCATTGTTTTGTATTATTTTAAATTCTCAATTTTTTTGTCATTTTAAACTACAATTTCCCTTTTCCTACCCTTAGCTCAGTGTCATTACAACCTAAATTAAGACCTTTAGATCGATGCTTGTGTTTGATATGAGTGGTGGAGATTGGATTGGTAAGCAAGCTTATGGTAGATGCCTTACACGAAATGAACGATGAGTGAATACGTATCCCACCTTTGAATGCTTGAGAGGATGGAGAGTGGAGTGAGTATCTATCACACTTGTTTGATGGTTCTTTGAATTGGAGTGCATGTTGATTTTGGCTAAATATGTGAAGAATAGCTTGTTCATAGAGTATTATGACTTTCAACTTCTTAGGTTGTGTTTATTGAAATGATCGTTGATATCATTGACTATTATTTGTGAAAATTATTGTTTCCATTATTTGTTGTTATAGTTTAGTATTCTTTATTTTGCTAAAGTAGAAGCAGAGGAGTTGTTGTGTTGAATTTAGTTTGATTGTACTTGTTTTCATATTATTTGATTTGAGTGAAATCAGCGTGGATGTAGCGTGAATGTTAATTAGATTAATTTATGATTGTGGAATTAAATTAAACAAGAAGAATTGTGCAATTCGTATTTTTACCATTTCATTTAAACCAACCACCTGCACGGATGTGCAATTTAAGTCACAGTCATGACACAGCCATGACTTATATAAAGAAAACAAATTCTTTCATTTAACCCTCAAAATCCCAAAACACTAATAAACACAATAACATTCTGCACTAAATGAATGAACTTGCACTAAATGAATGACCTTCTCCCTGCGTTCTTGAACAATAAGATTCGTATTTTGAGCTAACATTGCATTATATTTGACTCCTCTTTTACAAATACAAAACTTTTCACCAGTACATGGAAGAGAACATCCAGAGTTCTTATTGTAAATAACAACTCCTAAATTGTTTGGTTTCATTCCAACTCCCAAATTGTCAAAACCAAATGTTTGTTATGCCTATCAATCAAAATAGAATTTAATTAATTAAAATAATTTTTAATAAAATGTAAAATTAACATGAAATGCAATTATTGAAATTAAGAAAATAAATATAAAAAAATTGTAACAACAACTAATTCTTCACCTTGCAATATCTCATCAACCATCTTCAACATGTTGAGAAGGTGATCTTTCACAATTTTTCAAGTATCTCTCCTCTTTGCTGCTCTTGTAAGCAATCGCATACTTAATGCACATAATTCTTTGTACCTCATACTTGACAACATTTTAGGATCCAATTTACTTTCATTGACAATTGAGCTTTTACTATTAAGGTACCATGTTTTTGCTTTTCGTGTCTATCTTTTCAAAATATATTGACTTGGTATTCTCAAAATATTTTTCAAGTTAAAAACCTTGAAAACATGAGAACATAAAATGCTAGCAAACTCAAACTTCTGACACCTACAATGGACTTCATCATTTGATGAATCATAAGTGACCATATTGGAGTAACTCTTACCTACAAGAGTGATCTCATATTTTATAATTGTACCATCTTCACCATAGAGATGAAAACTAGAATCATGAGAATGATTCCATTGATCTTGAAAGCATTTAAACACTTCTAGTGTGTAGACACTAGCTGCATGTAATAGTCGGTTTCCTAACCTATTGAGAGATTAGAGTGTTAGTCACATGAATTGCATCATATTAGAATGAATTGGTATATTTGGGATATGATCTCATGATTTCATTCATATGCATAATATAAGCATACACACATAAATATTGATTTAGAGAAATTGCACTCAATTGACATGTTTGGGGTATGAAAGTTTTTAAATAATTGCGACATGATTGTGCATTTCTAATACCTTGTATTTTGAATTACCAATGAAAAGAATTGATTAATTGCAATTAGTAATTTGGAGTTAATTGTTACAATTGGGAGATTATGAATTAAAATGTACATTTAGACTTGGAAAAAATTTCAAGTAGCATGACATGTGGAAAATTAGGATGACTAAGCCTATAAAATGAGTGGCGTGTGGCAGTAGAATTAAGTGACAAATGGCCTATAACATGAGTGACATGTGATAGGAGAATTAAGTGACAAATTGCTTAGGGAATTGAGTGACAAGTGGTAAAGGAACTGAGAGACATATAGAAGCATAAAGAGAGGATATGTAGCTATCTTAGACACTTGACAAGTGCCCTCGACTCAGCTTACACCTACACCACATGACACACATATGGCAAGCCTCTTCTTTTGTGATTTTTTGCTAATACTCTTATCTTCTTCTTCTCTCATTGCCGAAAGCTTACACCCCTTCACATCTCCATGTTTTACCTAAGTTTTGTTCAATTGGCACACTAAAATCCATGCAAACATCCTTCAAAAAGATAGTTATAGAAGCAGAACATGGGTGTATCTATTGTCTTCTTCTTGTTTTTACTGAAACTCATTTTACTCCCTCATTGATCTTGCATGCGTGTGAGGCAAAGTACACTTGATACATTGAGGTGGAATTATGTCATACAAGTAAGTAAAATATAGGACTTTGTGGCATATAATAGCATAACATTATGATGACTGAATTGGGATGGATTGCTTGTGGTGTTGACGATGAAATTATGTTGGATGAATTAGTCACTTTTCTATTTTGTTTTTGGATTCATGAAAACAGTAGTTTATAGATGTTATATAGATGATCTAAGGTGGGATTAGAAGTGTAATTGATGAGAAATTCATGCTAAATATAGGTGTTAATAAGATGCTTTAGAATTTGGAAAGTTAGAGATGTAAAAGAGGTTGGAAAAAGGAAACTGTTAATGATTAAAATGAGCAAAATTTGGGAGCCTTAGTGTAATCAATATGAATGCTAAATTAAACTGAAATGAATTAGCTTTAAGGATCATGAAATTTGGAAAAATTCAAGTGTTAGTGATGTTTCTAAGTAGTGATCATGGCACTCATCCAACGACTGTGGCCTATTGCACTAGTTTCTATCATGATCGTGGCAAGGTTCCCCACAATCGTGGACATAGTTATGAAATGTTAATTTTAGTTTTGTGTTCTTGTTGACCCAGCTAATGAAAAGTCACTCTAAATTGATGTATTTAGACTTGATTAAGCCTGGAATAAACCTAGATTGTTGCTTAATTAATTGGTTAAGAGTTTGATAAGTTTAGGTTGTTGATTGATGTCATAACTTAAGGAATGGATTGTTTTGATATCAATGTATCTAAATCTGGACATTATAAGTTATCAAAGGAATACAAGTGTTCTTATAAATGCAAACATGATCTTAAGGATATGAGTAATGTGTATTAGGCATGAATGAAAGAGCATTGAAGAATATAAGGTAACTATGAATGAGAGTTGGGTAATTGTATGAATATATATTGTTAGAAAAGTTTGGTGAATGTATGATTGATGAAGTTGGAATAAATCAAGTTTACTTAAGGTGTAAACCTAATTGAAAACAAGTTGTTTAAAACCTTTAATGTTTGAATGATCGAGATATTTGTATAAGAATACATACTTAGAAAGTCAATTGAGCATGCATTGAAAAATAACACATATATATGTGCATGATTGTATATTCATATGATTAAACAAATTAATGATTTGTGAACTATGTGTGTATTGCATGACGATAGACACACAAGGTAATCGTTAAAATCTAGACATTGCCAGAACATCGAGGCAGTAGCTTTTCTGGAGCATACTGTGAGTCAACCTAGATATGTAAACCTAATTATATATATGCTTCTATTTGAATTGAATGTTTAATATGAAATATGTGTATAAATGATTAATAAATGCCAGATTTAGATCTTAGAAGTTTCTTATATGCCATGAGCACATCGGAATGAAAGGTATTAAAAGCATGACATATGGATTGATGCATCTCAATAATATGCATGATCAAATAAAGGAGTTATGAGCGGAGTGACTAATGTGAGAAAAGAGCTTTAAGCTCAGAGTGATGAAAGGAGCCTCAAGCTTAGATAGCATGGACTCGGTATCCACAATGGATACGGGCCAGAAATGAGCTTGATATCTACAACAGATACGGGACAATAAATTAGGTTGATTGGCGCTCGGTTATAACAAAACAAAACAAGAATGGAATCATATATGCATTTGCATATACAACTTTACATGTAACATATGAATGTTTAAGATGAATTATTGAATTGATTGAAATAGTGAAATACAATTGAACTTAATGGATAATGTGTTATGATGTGCTTGTGAAAATATGAAGAACTTGATGCACTTGTTGAAGTATGATGAAATGTGATGTGGTATTCAATACTGAAAGATATGATATACTTTTTTTGTGAATTGACTTGAATGGATACATCGATGATGGTTCACCCACTGAGTTCGCAAACTCATCAAAATTGCAATGTTGTTTTCAGGTCTAGGAGAGACTTAGCTAATCTAGGTGGAGTATAACCTCTACATTTGGACATAAGTTAGTGGTCAGGATCAATTATACCTACGGATGTCTCTAGTTATTTGCATCACGAATAACATTGTCACTTTATCTTATTGATAACAAACTTACTTTATGTCTTTTGAATATTTTGCAAATTATAATAATATGGAAGGTATTTTTTGAAAGCAAAGTCAGATTTTGGCAAATTGTTGATTAAAATGCCTTCATGCTATATGATTTTATGTGTAAAGTGGGAAAATCTTTTGAATTGTTTTCTAACTTATCATTTCAGTAGAGTATAGTCCCACATATCTTCTGATATGCTCAAGAATATGCTTTATTGGAGTGGTATGTTACACTACATGCTTTAAAATTTGAGCAGGTGCTAACAATGCTGGAGTGCTTACATTACTTTTAAAATCAGCTTTCAACTCATGAAATCGACAATCATTAATAAACCTCTAGAAGGGATTAAAAAATTAAAAAAATTTATGTTGATAACTTACGTACTTTTTTACAATGCTATTCATGCTCTCACTTCGTTGCGTGTTGGTCATATTTGCACAAAACATTTGGCATCCATAAAACAAAGCCCATTTTTCCTTTATATGAAACATACGTTTCAACCAATCATTATCTTAAAGTTCATATTTTTATAGCATCTCATTCCATGCATTGAAAAAATCTTCTTCTTCTTTAAATTCATACATGCATGAGCTGAAATCCCGCAAAAAATCTTTAAATTGAGGAGAAACAACACTTAAATGGATTGCAATATTTCGATAAATGATACAAAGTTGATGATGAGTTTTATGTAATGTTGAAGCTAATGCCTTTTCCATCACCGCATCTTGATTAGCAAGAATTGTTGTAAGTTTTTTCTCAGACATATCTCTAGCAAATATGTCGAACAACCACTCAAATGTAAGTGCAATCTCATCTTACAATAGTACAACACCAAAAACTAATGTTTGCTTATGATAGTTAACACCTACAAATAAAGCAAGTGGATGACCCTCACCATTTTTCTTGTAAGTAGTATCGAAGTAAACAACATCACCAAAATCTAAGTAATCATTTCTCTTCTTTGTGTCTGACCAAAATATATTATTTATCAAATCATCTTCATCCAATTGAATGGCGTAAAAGAAATTAGGATCTTCAAATTGCATTTTATACAAATATTCTAACAAGCCACCTATATATCCCTTTTTCATATCTCTTGTTCTTTTGGATCTTAAATAATTCTTGTAATCCTCTAGAATAAAGTCAAAATTATTTCTCCCACCTGTTTTTCTCACTATAAGATCATGGGATGCTTTTGGTAGAATTCCCACACCATTAGCCATTTGAATTAGCATCGCTTTAGCAGAGGATATCTTTCTGTGACTTTTATGCAAATATGTTTTGTTAGGACTTGAAAGATAATGATTGTGATCCTCAACAAATTGAATTACTTGAAATTTTCAAATTTTCACACAATTAACTTTCATTCTTACCTCATAACTAAATCTTCTTTCTGAATATGGAGCTCTTACATACACATCTCTTTTGTCAGGCATCCTTTTACCTTCAACACTATATCAAAAAGTCTGTATATCAATTTACCAAATTTATCTTCGTGACTTTTGCTCCTCCTTATTCCAAAAGCCAACATGTTTGGCATACATTAAATAAAATGATAAGTTTATTCTTCAGCCTCAAACTCTATGCCGATTTTTGATATTCACTCTCTTGGAACAG
Organism: Erythroxylum ulei; assembly: GCA_027564395.1. NCBI lineage: Eukaryota > Viridiplantae > Streptophyta > Magnoliopsida > Malpighiales > Erythroxylaceae > Erythroxylum > Erythroxylum ulei. The sequence goes on from JANITX010000003.1 coordinate 23,582,547, forward strand.
ATGAGTGGACATTGTTCAAATTCTCCTCAGAAATCGGATGCATTAAATCAGTTGACTTCATATTACTACTCTCATTCCTAATGTCAATTTCATCATTGTTATGCTGCTCCTCTTAAGTTCATATTATGATCAACCGTATGGAGTAGATTTACATTCCAACATTTTTTTAATTCTAAATTAGAAATCTATCAAATTCACAAATGACGTATCATTATTGCTTTGTTATCAGATAAAATTATGAACATAACGAGAAAGGACTGTTCACAAACTATTGGGAGCGTTAGATGGTTAGATTAAAGAGCAAAATGTATTTTAGTTTGCTCTGCATAGCTTATTAGAGAATGAAAGATTTCACGTTGTGCAGTTATAGGTTCTCATCTTCTCTCTAGTTGACCAACTAACAACTGAAAAAATTCATAAATTCTTCCCATTAAATCAATAATATGCTTTAGAAGATCTTATACCAACCAGAGGTCAATATTATCACCAATAAACTTTGAATCAAGTGTTTATATTTCAAATTAACTAATCTGCAATGGTAATCAACTCAACCTTTACAATGTACAGTAATTATCACTCATATAGATGTATAAACAAAAAAACAAAAGAAGTTAGAAAGGAATGACGTCCATGCATCAAAACAATCAAAATATCTTCAAAACTTTCCTTTAAGGAAAACATAAAGACTATCTTGAGTTTAAGAACCACCAGAGGAGTCATGTACTAAAGTAGCTTATATCTCTCCACATTAAAATTTATAATAATAGTAAATTACCAAATGATGTCTTCTAAAATGCAAATAGATCAACAACAGATTCATATTAGTAGAGACTTCAAAAGAGGCAGACATCAAAGGGGGCACTCGAAAAGGTGGTTTCAGGTTTGCTGAGCCATTCCCATAAGAATTTTTCAGAGATAAAGACACAGAGAGAGGGAGTGAAAATAAAAAATAAGTAATAAAACATACAGATGGAAAACGAACGAAACTTACATGACAAGAAACTTGAAAAGTCATCAAAATCTTATCTTTCTTCCCCTATCACTGGTGTGCTTCTTGGAGCAACACTAGATTCTCCACAATCTTGGTTTTTGGAAATAATTTAAATGGTCTTGTTATTCATCTTTTACTTCTTTACTCCACCAAATGTGAGAAAAAGTTAATTTGCTTTGTGAGAAGGGGAAAAGAAAGCTTTGAAAGATATGAAAATTGAACTATTAAGAAACGCGGACATAAGTTAACGGGTAGGAAATATTTTGTGAGGTTGCTTTGGAAATGACACACAGTAGCCATTTGGTGTTTCTATGAATAACACAATTATCGTTTACACTCATCATCATTATGGTACTCCTGTAGTATTTGTAATGACTAAATTTTAATGTAGT
>JANITX010000003.1:23679432-23689814 GCA_027564395.1 Erythroxylum ulei
TCATTAATTTGATGTCACCAAAAATTATTATTCACTGTCCTGGTTTTAATGACATTAGTCTCAAATACCGATTTTTTCGGTGTACCAGGTAAACTAGATACCGGGTGTTACATATTCATACAACATCAATAATATATTTTTGAAAAAAAAACATATGGTAAATGTATATTAATGTCAATCTAGCCTCAGCCCGAACTTAACTAGAAGGAAGTCGAGTGTTTTTTTGTACCTTTACAGCTTCTTTTATTATGACTAGATTTGTCACATCTGCCACACAATTGGAATTGTCACTTTTATGATAACTTATAAAGAGTCTTCACTCTTTTTTATTCATTTTTATCTTTTCTCCTATTCTTCTTAGGCTTACTAGGGATTACTCTTTTTGTTGTTGGATTAATCTCCTAATGAGTGTGTGGTTACCAAATTTTTTTCCCTCTAACTGGTTACAAAAGATTGTCATAAACTTTCACAAACCTATCTCTATAACACTCATCCATCTATTGCTTACGTTGTTGTTGACATAGAATATGGCATTAATCACAAAAGTGAAAGAATATCTATAGAATTCCTATACCCTATAACTATATGCATTCTCCCTTCCTAAGTAGATAATGTGTGTATCACCTTTATTTGTCACTTTATATACCCCTGTCTCCATTCCAAATGACTCTCAATTTGATTACATTCAATTTATTTATGCCTAATTTTTTCATCACTTTAGGTCCAATATCTTCCTTCCATCTTTTAACTTGTTCCTTAAGATCTAAATGACTCTTCATTCATATAATCATAATAGTATTCAATGTGTTGACAATAAATGATTTCTAGCCACCAAATTACAAGGATTGAATGTCTTGCTTATGTTATTGTCTATAATTGGACATTTAAAGTCAATACTTGGGGAAGTCCTACTTTTTGTTTCCTTGGGATATTCAAGCAATCTTGAAGATAACTAGGTTCAAGTTAATTTAATTTGATGAGCGTATCATCAAATTCTTATGGGAATGTTGCCTAACCATAATTTTATAATGTTTTCTAAGATTATTTCCGTTCTATATCCTCACCCAATTTTGATATATACGTCTTACACACATCCTATAAACAGTAGAAGGTAATACAACATTCTTAGTTCTCATAAATCCTTACAAATTAAAAACAAAAACAAGTTAGAAAATTTCATAGAAGCAAATATGTGCACAAACTTCTATTAGTTGAATATAATACCTTTTGCATATATGATATCATTGTGATTCAAGTTCCATCTCTAAGATCTAAGCTAACGTTTAATTGCTCAATAAACTATGTCCGATTCTCAGTATTAGCCACCTCAATAATTGCCCAGACAAGGGGATATATGCCATGGTTTCCATCAATTCTATAGTCATTTAAAAGTTGTCCCTAATTCTTTGTCTTTAATAAATAACCATCCATACTGATTATAGGTCTCAACTTCTTCCACCCCTTTCTTCCTAGCTTTAAAACATACATACATCCTTCTAACTTCCAATTTATCTTTAGACCTTCAAAGTTAAAGGTTGACCCTAGAATCAAGATTCATTTCCTACAATTTGCTAATATAACCATAAATCCTTTTGTATTTGATATATTGCTCCTTTAACTTTCCTTTAAGAACCTTCTTGATTACATACTTTCATATATTGGAATTAACTGACAAATTCAACTTTTCCCCCGCATTCTTCTACCATTTTTTTTAAATTTTAATGGTAGTCTTATCCATAATTTTTTTCTTTAAAATGTCTCATAGTGAAATTGAATGTAAACAACTTTAGCTTATTGATTAGATTGCACATATGATCTCTCTTGTCAATTTTGAGCTTGAAGCACCTATCTTTTATGTCAAATGAAGCATATAGTTTAAATGGCCATACTTTATTAAAATAATATCCAATCCCTTTTTGCTTCATTTCTCTTGAAACCTCAAGTCAAATCCTATTACAATTGCATAATCATCAACTCTCTCCTTAAAGTGTTTTTACTGTCAAACACCATCCTTGATAACCATTCAATTGCAATACATTTAGGAATATATCTGTTAGTTTAGTTTGCTTTAAATTTGCATATACCTCTTCATCACTAGGATATTCATCACTAGCTAAGAAACTCCTAAGATCTAAGGAGACAATGTATAAGATATAATGACTTACATTAACACTAATGTCGAAATTGAAGTCAAAATAATTTAAATTTTATTTGTCTATATTTATTTCATTATCATCAACATCTAAATGGACAACATCACCCAATTTAAAATCATTAGCAACATTCAAGTCAGAGTCATTAGCGTTAGCAAGTTAGAATCACAATTTGATTCAACATTATGAGAATATCATTAATTGATTTGTCATCTCCCAAATTACCAGCATCATCTAAAGCACTGCCGCTATCAACATTAACACTAAGATCAATAAGATCTCCTAAATCACCAACATAACCAACATCACCAACCTTATTTTCATGCCATTTATCATGCCATATTAATGTAAGTATTCATGACATTGATTCATCAATATGTTCTAAGTAAACATCAATTGTACCATGCACCTTTAACAATTTAATCAAATCCCGTGCACTCTAATTGGGGTCTAACCTCTTCAAACCATCATCAAAACCCTTCCTAAGAATTAAATACCACGCACTAACAATACTTTTAGAGTCAAATTAAGTATACATGTCACATACCTCTCTTAAACTAGCATAATCTAAGTCCACATTATTAAAAAATTTTGGTTCCTCACCTAGATAATTCAAAATAGGTTATCGAGCAAAATTTCAAATGAAGATATATGAAAGTAAATCAATCTATAATATAAGAAAAACAATATATTGAAAAAATATTAATCAAACATTATATTTTTGGAAGCTATAATGATGCATTTAAAGAGTGAAACTACACCATAAAGACTTGTAAAATAGAATTTATTATTAATTTCTTATAAAAGCACCTGACAAGTAAGAGGTTGAATTAAGCTATATAAAACTTTATTAGGCTGTGAACAAAAAAAGGAAATAGAGAATGTGCTTTAAAGGTTTGAATTTAATAATATGAGTTATAGATTCTTGTTTTTGTCTTTATAGGTTTTAGATAGATAAAAGAGAGAGCAAAAAGGAATACTCATTATTGGCAATATCAACTTTGGTGTTATACAGTATGTTTGCACATAAAGGAGCTTTTTTTAGGTATACTTCTCCTTTATATCATAATAGTAAAGTCAATCTTTTTGGTGAATATGAAAATCTATCTTGGCTATAATTGTTTTACTAGAGTTAAGAAAAATGTTATTTTTTTAAATAGTGAATGAATAGAGGAATAAAATCATGATACATATGTTCAAATCTGCAAATATCTAAAAGCAATTAGGGACTTCTCTTTTTGGTTTTCCTAAAAAGAAAATTTGGTATCGGTCACTAAGTTTACATGATATGAAACCAGAGTACAAAGGCTAACTGGAAACCATGTCACAGTTAATTCAAGTAGTGAGAATTTATTATTCTCACGACCCTAATCTTGGACAGTGACCGACACCAAAGAAGTAGTAAATTCAAGGTTTACTGGATCGCAAGCCTAAAATACCATTAATTTCCTATATCTATAATAAAGAAAATTTTCAAAATGATCAAACTCATAATTGTAACAATTAAACAGTTCTAACAATGTACAATCCTTAATTTGCTACAACATTGAGATAGTTAATACAAGAGAAAATCTAACATATACAAGACTACTGCGACTTTAGAGTCATAAGTCAATAACAACATACGTCAAATCACCAGAGAGGAAGAAGACGATGAAATACCCTATTAAAGGAGATTTGAAAAGAAGATCCTGAAAAATAGTTGAGGAGAGTCAGACCTCATTGAGAGAATTAATACTATGGTTATTTTATGTATTCATAAGGATTTCAAATGATACATATATATTTATGATATTTTATATCCATAAATGCAATTTCATAACATATGATTCTGTTTATAAACATGCATGCATTTCCCAAATCAATATCATATCGCATAATCATCACAATTACAAATCACAAAGAATAGTGGAGGATTGAGGAATGACCTTATAACATACCTCTCACCCACATATTATAGCCATAGGGGCTCTCTTGTTCCACACAAATCAATTGGTCCATTGTAGTGGACTACCGTCCGAGAGCAACACTCAACCGAACCGCAACAGCCTCATTATGACATGATTGTCATCTGAGAGCAAGTTCGACCAAACCGCCACAATCATGCAACCTCTCATGTAGTATATATCGGTTAGCGTCCAAGTGTAAGCTCGACCGAACCACCCCAACAGTGTCATATCTAAATCAATAGGCCCAATACTAACCTAAATCTATACTCGACCAATGGCTCATTGTGTGCAAAACCTAGTGACACCCACCAAGTAACTCACATTATAACAATCCTCCACATCATCACATATCAAAACAAGCACAACATTTCACAACAAAATACGTATACATGTGTAAATTCATATGTATGAATGTTATGTGTGCATATGATAATGATGGTGATTTTCATGATGAATATAAGAATGAATTCTAATGCATGTTTATAAATTTGAATATTAACTTATAGGTGGAATGTGCTCCTTCGCGTCGAACCTAGTGTCTCGAAGTGAAGAGTTCTGCTCCTAATTGATCTATAGAAAGAAAAGTACGAATGGCCATTAAGATTTAAAACCTGAACCAATTTTAGACACCCAAGAATAGGACCATGACTCAATATTAAGGAGCTCTATTTTTTATTTTTAAAAATGACAATATCATATTTTATGAGGAACCTACTAAAATTCGGCAAAGTTCCCCTTGTAAAATGGACATCCCCTTTCCAAAAGAAAGGTCATTTTGCAATGAAAAGACACTTCAATAATCGCCATAAATCATAGCTCAATTTGGGCCTCCAAACTATATGTCCATGCCCAATTGAGTCCAAGTTTACATCGCAAAAATTCATAATAAATCCAATCATAATTCAATTATACCAACTTCTAACACATACATCCTCATTTATACTCAATACATCAAGATATTCTCAATTTTAATAAAAAAACAACTCAATTTAATTAATTTCAGGCAATTTTATAAGAACATAACCCTTTTTAAATTTTTATTTCACAAACTATGAAGAATTTCAATACATTGCTTTTATGAAAATTGATCTACATAATATTTGGGAATTATTTCCGACCATTTCTGGGCTGGTCAGGAAATCACCATCGTCACCAGAGTGTAGGGTACATACGTCAATACTGGAGGGATGGTGACCTCCACCACCCACCTAGAAATGATGAGCTCACCTCCAGGAATCCAGTGGGATTGGTCTTGTGTCAAAATTCCTCCCGATTTGTGAGAATCGAAGGTTTAAAGCTTAAAGGTGATCTATTTTTTTTACCAGTAAAATGAACCGATTAACGTCGAGTTTCCCTCCTTTCCTATATTTTTAGGGCCATTACACACGATGGTGGTGTTAGTTTCATAAAAAAAAAAAAGATTAAAGACAGGAGATCGATAACATACCTAAATAAACCAAAACTTCCAATCATGATTCCTCCAAATTTAGGTTGTTTTTAAGGAATTAAGTTTATGGGTTTTATAGAACATCCTAAGAGCTTTTTGTAGAACCCTAGATTATTGGAAATGGTGGCTAGATGGTGAAGGTATGTGTGTCAAAAGTTGGGATTATATAGTAACCTATAAGGAAAAGAGTTTAAGAGAGGGATGAATTTAAGCTTTCTTAAGCTCGGCGTATACTTTTATAGGCTTTTCTCCTTATTGATCAATTAAGAGTAATTTAACAAAATTTTGGATCATTACAATTATAGTATGTACATTCACATAATTTCGTTTTGAATATTAAGGTTTAAAAAAAAAAGATTAAGTTAATATGTTAGTTGTATCTTATATTTTCTTAAGGAAGCACTTGATAAGTAAGAGGCTGAATTAAACCTTGTAAAATTTTGCTAGGCATAATAACAATTTGTACCTTTTTTAAACAATCATTGTGAAAAAGGAGGACTATGAAAATTATACTACGACTTCATCTCTTTTGTTATTTTATAGTACAACAAATTTAAGAATACAGAATAGTGCTATTGAGTATTTCAAGCATCAATTCAAAAATCAAGATTTTGTGTACACAATATCACTTTTATGTCATCTATCAATACACATGTCAGGGTTCATCCAAAAAATATCACATAAAATAAAATAATTATAAAATTAAACACTAGCGACCACTTGCCTCACAAGTATTAAAGTTGATATGTTGAAAACAAAGAAACCACTTACTATGATACTGAAATGTTGAAACAAAAAATATACACGAGGACCACTTACGCCATTTCTTATATATATATATATATATATAGAACATGAAAATAGATTATTACTGGACAATTACTCAACATTTTTATATCAAAAGGGACCGAATTCTCGTCATTTTAGATAACTGATTGTAGATTACTCTTTGCAATTCCAAACAAAAAATGGTTTGGTTGGTTGGTTTTTGTCCCTCATATCAAATAGGTTCCTCTTTCTTCTTTGCAATTCTAGACAATAAATGGTTTGGTTGGTTAAGTTTTGTTCATCGCATCAAATAGATTCCTCTCTTATGTTCAGATAACAAAGATTGATTAGGGCTAGAAGAGCAAGATAGGATCTTGATTTAGGGTTAGGAGAATAAAATAGGATCTTGATTTAAGTTTAGGAGAATAAAGGAGATTTATGGTTTGTAAAAACTAATGTTAGGTAGTGAGTTTATTTTATATTAATCCATATTATTGTCTAATTTAAAAACTAATTTGTAATCATGTTTTGTGCAAAATAATTAATGATTAATAAAAATAAAATTTTAATTTAATTAAAGACCCGTTAACATCTATGTGGCCAATACAACATAGCTAGCATGCCATATGTCCTCAACTAATTGTGACGTAATGTCATTATAACAAAAACCTAACAAAACAAATTATGTTAATTTATAAATATTAGGGTGTGAATTGGTATCTAAGATAACAGATGAGTTATTTTAGGTATTGAAGTAATTCATGTTTATCCTTTCATGTTCTAAACATTTATTTGCTACAAATGAACATATGTTTGCTTTCCACGGTAGTGATATTAAAAGTGAACATGTTTGTGCTCTATTGTATAGAGCCAAGATTATTCATTACTTGATTGAGAAAAGCTTAAGCACTAGTTTACTTTATGTGCTCGTCTGAGATAAATTATATATGTACACTAATCAACACTTACTAAAGGAAAAAGATGGTTCTCAACAAATCAAGTATGTATTTTTTGTTTTTTAGTTATCTTACATTGACGATAGGGTTACAAAATTATGAGAAATATAGGTGAAAACAAAGTGTATGTGATTTTTGTTATGTATGCACCTAGTATATACTTCACATGAGAAAATTGTAAACGCATAGTAAATGGATTTAATAATGATGCACATTTGTTTCGATAATTTAGTAGAAAGCAACAACAATAAGAACAATAATCTGGTGAAAGTCCCACTGATATGTAAGGTCTGGGGAAGTCCAGTAGTACATAGCCTTACTCCTAATGGCAATTTACTAGAAAGTGAAAGGCTAAGGCATTATGTTTAATGGTAATATTAGTTATTTCTATTATCATTATAAAGGTTATATTAATTATATTTGATTTATATGGTATTGCATTTTATATATTTGATTTATTGTTAAATTCCTTATATTAAGTGTCTTTATTGTAATGACATGATGAAACTATAAATATCAAATGCTAAGCCTAATATTGTTTAACATTTTTATCAATGAAATAACTTAAAAGTGAGTATAATTTCTATAATATCATCCATCATCTACTTGTGTATAAATTAATTTATTATCCATATACTGTTAGCTTACTTATTTATTTTTCCTTTCTTACAATTGTGCTTGTTTTCTATTATCTTCACAACAAATTTTTTCATTTCTATTCCAGTTGGCATATACCCTATAAGGACATTATACCCTATGAATTCTCACTATTGAAGCATCATAACTATTTATAATTAAACAATTTCTAGTTGCTTCCCTGAACTGATTCTCATCCTTAAACTTTATATCAACTTTAAATTAAAAATCCTTTATATCCATGTTTGGATTAAATACAATATATTTGTTCTTTTTAATAAATGTTTTGCTCTATACGTCATCATTATACATTGATAATTAAACTTAAGTGTCACTATCTTTATATTCACTATGTAAAATATATGAAATCCCTCCTGATCTTTTTTGAATTTTTTTGATAAGTTGCCTCTCATTGAAATCTTTCTCATTGCTTCCAACCATATAGACAACATCATTATATTTAAATCCACTACAAACCTACTTCCTACATTTCTTTTTGTTAGCTCTTGTAATAAGATATTATTCGTCATCAATTATATATACTTCGTCTTTAAAGGAATCATTTCAAAATGCACTCATCTATATCACAAAGAAATCTTCCTCATCTTATTCCAGCTCAAATAAAAATATTCTTTCTTTATTCAATCTCATATTTTGTTGTGTATTAGTTCCATAGTCATAACTAATATCAAAATTAGATTATTCACTATCTGTTATAGGATTTGCATAACCATACTCATAATAGACTTGAATATGGTGGTAGTTCAATTATTGCATATTGTTAAGCATTAACAACATATTTTTATCAGCTCAACTCTCTTAAGCATTCCATGGACTCCTCAAGAAATTTGTAAAATATATGTACCACTTGATGACCTTTATCCTCTAACACCCTTTTTAATACTAGTATACTAAGATCATCAACCCTCATGTCCTTCTCCTTTTCATCTTGCCCTCAATATATTTATTTTTACCATTCCTTTCTAATAACCCGCCATAATGAAATTCAAAATTTATCAACATCTACATTACAAAAATTTAGAGTATTAGTTTCTAGCATGTTGTTACCATTCACAATAGAATATATTAAAGTGTTATTCAATTTAGATTAATAGGTAAATAAGAAGTTTGCTAAATTTGTATGAATGTAGTTGAGGCAAGTTTCTAAACAACTAGAGATAACTACAATCCAAATTCAAATAATATTAGAAAAATTTTAAAGATGAAGGATAATATTTGTATAGTTTATCAATGCACCTTTGCTGGTACAAAACCATATCCAATTGAGACTAAGCAATCATTTTTTGTATCAGGCCACAAAATGTATGCTTCTTTTATTATAATAATATAGAGAAATTGATGAATCTCTTATTGCTTCCCAAACATTATATATATAACTCCCAATAGAAGCACATTGTTTGCTACCAACTGAAGCTCCAATAGTAGGTGATCCTAATATATATAATGTTTATATAATTATATAATCATGATAAGAAAATGTTATGCAATACTTAAAATTGTGTTTCAATTTGTTGTTTTATGGCTCATGCATCTAGTTTCATAATACAAATATATTGACTTAGGCAAAGTAGGAGTTACAAAAGTTAAAATCCTTATTAATGAAATGTGTTACTTCCTCATTCATCCAATTACAAACCTTAAGAATTCAATACATATATTGATTACCTATTGGTCAAAAGAAAATAAAACTAAAGAACTATCACTCATCTAAAAAAATCTTTTATGCCTAATATTTACCTTGAGTTTATGTCACTTTCCTAAAACAATTGCATTTTAATTAAGAACCCTTAAAATATATTGTATCTGACTAAGGGACATAAAACTAGGAAACCATAAGGGAGAGACTTAATAGAACACACAACATACTATCTTCTAGCACCCATTAACTGTATTTACAGATACGTATAGTTTGGATTTTTTGCGGATACATATTCTCAAGTGGAAGAAAATACACATTTGTATGGATTTTTACAAACAAGCTTCAAATTTGTAGTACAACTAATATTAACATAATTGAAAAATAATTACATGCCAAATGGTTCAAAATTTGTCTAAATAACACAATATTCATATTAAGTAATTTAAGGTTACTAGAGAAGAAAAGAGAATGAAAAGTAACTCACTTTATTGTACTTTCAATCTCTTGAGAGAGAAAAAAGCTTTAGTTTTAATCTCTTCCTTGGTTCAACTCAGTTAGTGTTAAGTCAAAATGGCTTTACATCTTATAAGTTTTGATGAAAAATAAAAAGCAGACGAATGAAAAAGCAGACGGAAGATAATGAAGAAAAAGCAGACAGAAGATAACGAAGAAAAAGCAGACGGAAGATAATGAAGAAAAAGCAGACGGAAGATAACGTTGAAAAAGCAAACGGAAAATAACGCTGAAAAAGCAGACGATAGCTATATACAAAAAGCAGACGATAGCTACGCTGAAAAAATAGACGGAAGAAAA
>JANITX010000003.1:23698070-23709769 GCA_027564395.1 Erythroxylum ulei
ACCTAAGGGAAAATTCGAGTTAATTATTAACCCACGATTAATAATTTCTAGGAGAGGTTAAAGAACAACAAATTAATGAAATATGCTTAATTAGCGTGTTGGCTGAAATTGATCCAAAGAACCAAGTTCGTACCGAATTCCCCACTTTTATCATTTGTTACATGTTTTCTTCATTTTGTTTTTATCAGTTAGTTTCATTTTTTTTTCTTTCAAAAATCAGACCCCCCCATTAAACCTAAACACCGGTTAATTTCATTCTATAAACTTTATACACTCTCTGTGGGATCGACCTAGACTCACTACTGTTATAGTAGTAGATCTAGTTATTTTATTTTGACTAGCGTAACGACGTGTGGTCAGTTTCCTTGCAAGGTTATTATTGTTATTATTGAATTTGAAGGTCTTCTTTTCCAAGGATTTATACTACAAAGATACCACTTTTAGTTTTCAATCTAAAATGTTTTGTGCACTTACCACATAATACGTCTTTGGCTTTTTAAAATGTCTACAAAGGACAAATTTCATCTACATAGTTTATGGGAGTAAACTAACACAAATTATAGGTAACCAGATAACTTAGAATTAGGACATAACTTTAGTATACAGAAGTATAAAGCAAAGTGTAACGTCTTAAAATAGAAAAGAATATAGTAACTCTACAACTTTATGCCTTTTGTAATACGTTTTGCTGCAATTTATTGAGTAAAAATGGTGATTAAGGTTGCAATTTATAGAGAACATCCATACTAAGAAAAGGAAAGGAGAAGAGAGTAGCTAAAGAAAGAAAAAAAATATATTGTAGTTACACCCTTCATCAACAATTGTTATAGCCATTAGCTTCCTTATCTCTCCTAATTACACGTGTCTCTATACAACAAAGTCATTTTACTCACTTCATGTTTATAAGAATCAGATGACGACGTATTGTTCTATATCTCTTTAGTAAATTTGATGTTGTCCTCTTTATCTTCTTTGTTAGTTCTACTTCTCGCTACCTCCTTTTATCTTCTTATTGAGCTGTATCAATACCTCCCTCCTTAAGAATCTTGTTAATAAGGTTAACATTAGCGTAATGTTGATGTAAGATATACAAAAACTCCTAAGGAACATCAAACTCATCCTTAAACCACTGCACCAAAACATGTACAGTTGGTTATTATGTCTTTCAACTATATGACGATCAATAACAATAATAGGACATTTAGTGATAAACTGAATGGAATCTAAAATTTAAGATTGAGTCATAATTTTCTCATAAACTTGTTTCTTAGTAAGCTATGAAACATTAAAAAAAACATTATGAACTTTCGCTTCCGTTGGTAGCTATAAGTGATATGCAATAACTCCCACATCTTGAATAGTGTGAAATGCCTAGAATTTATAGCAAAAAGTTTTTTGTTAGACTGGTAATGCGCATTAGTATGATAGTAAGGTTGCAGTTTCACATAAACCTAATCACCTATAACAAAAACATAATTTCTTCTTCCCTTATTAGCCAATTGCTTCATTTTGTTTTGTGTCTATTGACTAAAAAATTTAATCAATTAGATTGCAACATATCAATCATATAACATTTGATCTACCATCAAGTCCTTTAAATTACCTGTGAAATATAGAATATGAACTAGAGATGGAAATCCATATAACACCTCAAAAGGAGAATGATAAATAGTAGTGTGTAATGTGGTATTATACCACCATTCCATGAAAGCAAATCATCTAACTCTAAAACTGAGGGTAATCACTAACCATGCAACGTAAATAAGTTTTTAAGGTTTAATTAAGCACTTCAATTTAGCAATCAATATAAGAATGATGGGTAGAATACAATCCTAAAGTAAAACCCTGCAATCTAAAAAGTTCTTACCAAAATTTGCTAAAAAGATATTATCTCTATCACTCACAATAGTTATAGGCATACCATGTAATATATACACAAAATTAAGATACATAAAATCAAATTTAGCAGCTAAATATGGGTGGGATAATGGTATAAAGTGAGAATATTTAGTGAAACAGTCAATCATTGTAAATATGAAACTATATCCATCAAATTTAGGCAAACCTTCAGTTAAGTCTAGGCTAACTTTTGTTCATGCATACTTTGGAATTGGTAGTGACTGCAATTTTCTAGGTGTGGCTATCACTTCATACTTGTTTTTCTAACAAATCTATCATGCTCTACTGTATTTTCGTAAATATGACTGCATCCTCTTCTAATTGAAATACAATACGAACCTCTTGTAAATAGCCAAGAATCTTAAATGGTCGCCCATAGATGTGTTATGAAATAAAGATATAATCTTTCTTTGTAATGAAAGATCATCCCTTACCACCAAGCGGTCCTTCTAACATAATAAATCCTTATTCCAAGTGTAACAAAATTCTTGGTTGTCACCTTGCTTCAACTTTTAAATTACTTTAAATAGTTTTGCATCAATACTCCAATCATCCTTAACCTTTACCACAAGATTCATTTGCATATGAGAAATCATCATAGCATATAGTTCACCACTATTTACCTGAGACTCTCCATTAGCCATTATATTTTCACTTCCCTTCTAATATTTTATTTCTATAGAAAAACTGAACAATTTTGGTAATCAATTCTGTTCAAAAGGTGTAGCAATCTTTTATTCTAACAAATATTTCAAACTTTATGGTTTGTTCACACCACAAGCTTCCTTCTTGTCAAATAATATGACAACGTCTAATTCCTATCACTAAAGCCAATAACTCTTTCTCAAAAATAGATAAATGGTGATACTTATCTAAAAGAGCCTTACTTACATCTGTTAGGGGATGCCCATCTTACATCAACACCTCAAACCAATTCCAGTTGCATATGCTTTAACTACAAATGTTTTACTGAAGTTTGGTAATGATAATACAAAAGATATAATGAATGCTTCTTTAAGTGTTATAAAAGTAGATTGAGCTGCCTCTTACCAGTTAAAGGCATCTTTGTTCAACAAGGTTGTTAATGGTCTACTAACTTGAGCATAACCCTTGATAAGCCTTCAAAAATAACATGTCAATCCTAGAAATCCCCTGAGTCATAACCCTTGATAAGCCTTCAAAAATAACATGTCAATCCTAGAAATCCCTTGAGTTGATTCAATATCTTCAGTATAGGCCATTTTTTTTAACCTTTTCAACCTTCCCTGTATCAATTGAAACTCCCTTAACTAACATAAAAATGCCCCAAATACTCCACTCGTTCGGCCCTAAAGCAATACTTTGATTTCTTAACAAATAATTTAGGTTTCCTTAATAAGTGTAACACTTGTTGAAGATGCTCCAAATGAATTTACAAAGAGAAACTATATACCAATATGGAATCAGAAAATACTAACATAAACTTACTCAATAATGGTTTAAAAGTGGAACTCATCAAGCTTTGAAATGTTATTAAAGCATTGGTTAAGCCAAAAGGTATAATGTCCTTTATGAAATCTAAAAGCAATCTTTTGAATATTTCTATCAAACATCCTGATTTGATGATGCCTAGTTTAAGATCCAGTTTTGAAAAAAATCCTAGCTCCTTTTAGTTGACCCATCAACTCTTCAATTAGTTGAGTAAGGAATTTGTCCTTTACAGTACATTTTTTAAAAGATCTATAATCTATACACATTCTCCATAATTGATCCTTTTCTGTACTAAAATAATAGGAGATGAAAATAGGCTGACACTTCCTCTAGTTACTCCTTATTTCAACGTATCCCTTGCTAAATCCTCAGTAGTCCTCTTTTGTAACCCTACATATCTATAGGGTTTGATATTTATCACTTTTGTTCCCTCCTTTAACACTATTCTATGATCACATTTTCACTTAGGGGGTAAACCATTTGATTCCACAAAACATCTTTATATTATACTAACAAATTATACATTAATTATTGTTGATACTTTATACCCTGCTAATTTATCCTTGTTACTTCCATCAACTGCATTCCACAAGTAATGGATGTATTCCATCTCAATTGACTTCCTTGATACATCAAGATAACATCAGTGTTCTTCCTAAACACCTATTTAATATCCATTTAGCTTTTTTCTTCAAAACCTACTGTCAACTACACTCTTCTTCCCTTCCAATTAAACATCGTTGTCCTTCCTTGAACTTAAATATCACATCATTCTAAGTAGCTAGCAATTAAACTCCTAAGACTATATAATTTGCCCCTATTATAATGACCAAAGCATCTGATTGGCACCAATGACCATTCATCATCCACTTCATATTTTTATACCTTTGATTATATCAAATGTTTAACCCCCCTCCTACCGTAATCATCACTGGATCAATGTTTTCTAGCACTCCTTTGTTAACTAAAGCCTCGTTAATGAAGTTATATATACTAAAAACTCTTTTCACTTTCATTTGTACATATGAAGTCGTGATTGTACATGTCATAGTTTGTATAGAAATCACATGATGATTATTAGATATTACTTCCTCCACTTTTTCATCTTCTTCTTCCTTTTCTTATACCACATATATATGAAACTATTGCTTCTGGTATTTATCTAGGTGTGAATTTTTCATCATAACAAAAACAAAATCCTTAAGCTCTGGTTTCATTAATCTCCCTGCTACTCATCGCCTTTATTACGTTAACACATTTCCAACTAATGTAGGTATGGTAATAACCTTTCATAGGCTTCCTCCATTGAGTTCGTTTCTTATAATCTCCTTTGATAATTTCTCCATTGCCCCCTATAAGCTATTGCACATTTTCTAAACATAAACTATTGTTTTTTAACAACTTCATAATCTTATTGGAGGCTTCTCAAATTAAAAAACTTAAATAAGTAATATCTCTGGCTTCAATCCCTTTAAAAACAAGCTTACTAAATAGGTTTAGGGCATTGTTGATTTATATAACAAAAAAATCAAATTTTGTGAAATAATCTTTCACTAATTACATTTACTTCAACTCCTTTAATTCATTAATGGAATGATCAAACAAGGAATCACCAAATCTCTATTACAATTCTTTCCGTGGTTAACCTATTTCTTCTTAGATAAAATGATGCTAGGATAACGCCTCTCCAGTCAAATGCAAAGTAGCAATTCCTACTTTTAATTTTGAGGGAGCTTTGTCCAACATGAAAATTTGTTCTCTCTTAAAATTTAACTCCATAATCATTCTCCATCAACTACAAGGAACTCAATCTTGTTAAATCATGTAAGTATGGTACACTCTATATTCACTTAAAATTCATTACAATGTGTTTCTGTATAGTCCAATCTTCTCTATGGTTCTAAGGCTTGTATTTCTCTCTACATATAGCTGCATTATTAACTTGTTTACTTTTTCAATTGTTTTCCTATATTTTTCATCCATCTCTTGAATATGATTTCTCTTATTCTTTTCTAGCTTCCCCACATCGTGGAACTTGGTACCCTCTATCATTACTTCTCCTTTGTTTACAGTCGACACCATTTGAGAATCAATGCTCTAATACCACTTTATTATTATGCAATTTATTAAGTAAAAGTAGTGATAGAGGTTGGGAATGAATGGTACATTTACAGAAAATATCCAGATAAGAAAAGGAAAGAGAGAAGAGAGTAGCCAGAGAGAGATACAACAAATTGATTAGTCATTAATATCGTTACACCTTCATTAATGGCTATTATAGTCGTTAGCTTTCTTATCTCCTCTAATTACATCTGTATATATACAAAAAAGCCATATTATTCACTTCATATTGACAATAATTAAATGACAACATATTGCTCTATATCTTAAGTGAATCCCTCATCATCCTCTTTATCTTCTTTGTTACTTATACTTCTTATTTTACTGTCAGCTCAAGGTTTCTAACAGTATAATATTTCAAAATTCAAATTGAATTTATTTCCTTGTATAGGTATCAATATATTTCTCAAAAGGAAATAAAATCATAGGATAAATGCTTCCTTTCTACCAAGAACCTTCTTTTACGAACTTACCTTATTTAGTTTACAATATCCGAAAGGATCATGCTATTCCTACATTTTTTTTACCATCAATTCTGAGACATTGCCATATTTTTTCTCTTTAAGATTGAATATTGAAGATTTTAGCAAAGATGATATCGAAGATACAAAGTCAACCAAGAACAAAAATGATGCAACAGCTAATTAAAGAAAATGCCTACTTAAGGAAGAACCACTGTAGTTGCGAGACACGCAGGCATACAAAAACATCAAGAAAGACAAATTTAGATATACATTCACAACATCAGTACTTTTTAAATTCATATTATTATCAAATCTCTTGTGTTTTAGAAAGTGAAAATTCTTTTGAAAGAGTGATCATTGCAGCTCATATTGAGCAAATTACTTTCTCATTCATTGAGTGTTTATAGAGGCTAGACAAACACTACTAGTTTGGAAGGATGAAGCACTTTGAGAAATATTTACCTGTGAGCTTGAAGAGGCTCGTCAAATTACTACTTGGATTTAATAGTAAAACACTCAAAACGAACTGAATCAGTTTGACAAAACCAAAGTTTAGAAGTTATTACCTCATTCAAAAAACAAGTCAGTCATTGGAACTCGTTGAGTATTTCGAAACAAACTTGACAAAAATGGTAAGGTGGTAAGAAACAAAGGTAGACTTGTAGCTCAAGATTATAATCAACAGGAAGGTATTGATTTTGATGAAATTTATGCACCTGTTGCTAGACTAGAATCGCTGAGAATTTTACTTGTCCTCGCATGTTATAGAAACTTCAAATTATTCTAAAAGGATGTCAAAAGTTCCTTCTTAAATGGATATATTAACGAAGAAGTGTTTATTAAGCAACCTCCAAGTTTTGAAGATGAAAACCATCATGATTACGTGATAAGAGGTTAAGTAATTTTCTGCTTGAGAATAACTTTGAAAGAAGAAAGATAGATAAAAACCTTATTCATTAAGAAAAAGTCGAATGATTTACTCATAGTGCAAATATATTTTGATAACATAATATTTGGTGTTACTAATCAGTCTTTTGGTGAAGAATTCTCAGCATTAATGCATAGAGAGTTTAAAATAAACATGATGGGAGAACTATCATTCTTTCTCAAATTACAAATCAGGCAAACAGAAAAAGGGATCTTCATGAGCCAAGATAAATACCCAAAGGAACTTATCAAAAAGTACCACCTTGAGAATGTCAAACCAATGGGTACTCCTATGTAAACTGGAACTAAACTTGATAAGGATAAAGACGGCAAGGCTACGGATGAAACAAAGTATAAAGTAATGATTGGGCCACTAATGTATCTTACAAGCTCAAGACTAGACATTATGCATAGTGTGTGTCTTTGCGCACACTTTCAATCAAATCCAAAAGAAAGCCACCTTCAAGCAATCAAGAGGATCTTTCGATATCTTCACAGAACTATAGATTTTAGATTAGATATCCAAAAACTGACGCTTTTAACATAGTTGGCTGTTATGATGCAGATTATGTAGGTGATAAAATCAATCAAAAAAGAACAAGTGCTCACTGTCAATTTCTTAGAGGATGTTTAGTTTCTTGGTCTTACAAAAAAAATTACACAACACTCTCAACAACCAAAGCGGAATATATAGCAGTTGCCAGTTGTTATGCTCAAATCTTATGGATGAAGCATTAACTCCAAGATTTCTCTCTAAACTTTAATCGTATCCCTATATTTTGTGATAATACTAGTGTAATAAATCTTTCAAAAAGTCCTATGCATCATTCTAGGACTAAGCATATAGAAATCAAGCATCATTTTCTTAGAGATCATGTTTTAGAAGGTACCATTGATCTTTTGCATGTTAATACTAAAAATCTGGTAGTTGATATCTTCACTAAACCACTCCCTGAGGATAAATTCTGCCTTTTGAGAAATGAGCTTGGTATGTGCAAACTATCTAATATTATTTCTTTATGAATTTTCTATGCCACTTCTCTCTGCTAACATTAAAAGGATCCTTCTTCTTTAGAAGGCTCCTCTTAGGTTTAAGACCTCTTTTTAGTTTAGTAGACTCTTAGTTTAGAAGGCCCCTCCTATTTTAGAAGGCTCCTCTTGGTTTATTAAAGTAATACACGTGTCCTCAAAAGGTAATTTCTTTTCTTTTATCATTTCAGCTTTTAAAGACAACCATCATTTTTGTCAAGAAATTGTACAAGACTGACAGAAGATACGTAAATGATCACACTTCCTGTATTAGCGTATGATCGTTCATCTTCACACCAGATCAATGCTCAAGAATCGCTTAATATACCAGAAACAGACTTCTAATACTCTACTCATCCTCATTGTTCTTTGAAGCGTTGCTCTTTACTCTCTACATTCTATCTCTTTATTTTCATCTAAAATCTTCTAAACTTTACCCATTGCTTTAACAATAACACGAACCAAATCAAAAAGAAAACCCCAACTTCTATTAATAGCCATGGTGAAGCTCATGTTACTGAACCTATCTCCTCTAAACCCGAAGTATCAGAAACACCCATTCTATGTATACCCATTCCTACTCCAAAAACTTCCACACTTCGTAAACCCAGTCGTAAAGATAAAGATGGTTGAAGTGCACTGCATTACAAATGACAATGATTCAGATGAAGAACCTGCTTGGTTGATTAGACGAATAAGGAATAGAGGAAGTCTTGCAAAGCAAGTCGAGAAAATTTTTGAACAAAAAGAAGTCATTGATGCTGAAAAGAAAGAGGAAGAAAAATCCAAAAAAAGAAAAAGGAAGAAATAAAGAAAGGCAAAGCGCTTGGGAATGAAGATGCTATTAAGGATCTAATTGATAGAAATAATTTGTTTTATGAAGATATGATTCCTAAAGAGAAAAAGGGAAAAGAAGACAAAGATAGTTGCACAAAAAGGAAAGACATCAATACCACAAAAAATGTTTCAATCAATTGAAGCTGAAGTTCACTATAAAATGCAGTACAAGAAAAGAGAGGTGGTTGCTGGGCAGATCTTGCCTCCCATGATGTTTAATAACAGAGGTATACTTATCTTTCCTTACTTTGTTACCATTGGTTGGGAAAATTTTCTAAAATTAGATGAGACTGTATATGATGAGCTAGTCAGGACATTCTACACACACATGATAAAAGAAGAAATTGATGAAAAGATTTCTATTTTCTAATGGGTACATATATGTGAAATTTTAATTTTTAAAGAAATCTTAAGAGATATACTGGACTTAGCTCCTATAGGGAGCGCAAATTTTTCCTATCATAAGTGGGATGCTGATGATCTGCAGCTAGTAGAAGTTGTCAAATCCATTTGCTGTCAAACTGAGAACACCTAAGATGGGAAACCCTGGAGTAGGTAATTAGACTTACTACCACAATGTCTTGAATCATTATCAGCTACTTCAATTTTCCACTGGAGTAGCTCAGTTGAAAGGTACAGCCTACTGGACACTTATGTAGTGTATAATTTGTTAAAAGGGAACATAAAGAATCTTTCAACAATGATCTTGAGGATCATGAAGGAAAAGAGGAATCATAAAAATAACACCAGTTGTCTACCTTATGGACTGTTGCTCACCAAGATTTTCAACTATTATAGAGTTCCTTTTGCAAATCTGAATTGGTGTGCACCGGCTAAGTTTTACCTTTCCATTCCTTACCAATTTGAATACAAATTGCAAACCAATGTCTGGGTAGAAAAAAGACCTAAAAGAGTAGCAGAAAACTTAGATCCTACTCCAGAGCAACAAACTTTTGTTCCTCCTAAGGATGGAATAGTGTAAATCTCCATCAACAACTGAAGGACATTCAAACCAATCAAGAACAAATGCGAGAACAAATAGATAACATGCAAAATCAGCTTCTTAACTTGCAAATTTTGCTCAAAAGAATCTTTGAATCTCTTCAATAACTTTGTTGCTATTTCTTTTCTGCTTGGCTCATTCATACTTATGATTTTATTTGATGAATTAATAACTCTTTCCCTCTATTTTTTTTATAATGACAAAAGGGTTTGCACTTGATGATATACAGTTAAACCTCTATAAATGAATATTTTTTGGACCTGAAAAATTATTATCTTATACGAAGTTATTAGTTTATCGATAAATGAATATTTTATTAATTTATCGATAAAATAATATTTATTAATTTATAGAATAATTTTTATTTTGTACAGTATATTTGTCAAATTACACTAATAATTTATTTCTTTAACTAAGAAAAGAAAATAAATAAAAATTAATTAATGATGGTGCAGTGTATCTAAGTTTATTAATCTTATAAAAAATAAATTTATTAATCTTAGGTTAGCATGATTCAAAATAGAGTGCATATAGGTACATTAGAATATGAAGTGTTGTAAATTGTTTCAAGTACACAGTATTATATAGAGTTTATAAACAGATACATGTACTTTAACTTCATATACTAAAATATAAAAATTCATATATTATATCTTCTCTTCCATGGCTACTCATTTGAAAGGTGTGAAAAAGTCTACGCTAACTGATGAAATGAGAAAAGCACTATGTGAGTACAAAAATCAACCTTTCTAGAGCCCCTAGGGGTGGGCAGAGCAAAAGATAACCTTTTAGTGAAACTGCTGTTTGGTCTAGCGTGCTCGGTGGATCCTCCCACCAAGCACATGGCATACTTGACCGACGTGGCTCCATACCGTAAGGGAATAATCGGATTTCTGATGTTGATGCATTTGCTTAACACATCAGTTTTCCAACTATTTCATATTAGTGATCAGAGAAACCAGAGGCATTATGCTGTTTGAATTAAATTCGGTTTACGTTGATGCATTTGCTTAACACATCAGTTTTCCGACTATTTCATACCCTTACGGGAGGTGAACAGAGGGAGAGGAGCCCCTCGCCCCCGGAGGGGGCGGGTGTTCGCGCGTATGCACGCACGTACGCACGCACACACACACATGTGCGCACACACGCAAATAACATCAACTGTATGACCCTTTACGCATCATTTAAGCCACGTTTACCCTACCTTATGATAACTAACCCATAAACAACAACGAATTCACTGTATAGCTATTTCCGTTACTTTTATGGCACTTCTCTACTAAAAACTCCCACCCCTATTTATTTCATGGAACTTGTAGAGTTTTTCATGATCTTTCCAACGAGATATGATTTGTGATTTTCTGATTTGTGTGTAATGAGTTATGCAAGTTTGAAATTCGGATAGAAAAAGGGAAGAAGAAAGCAAAAACTCGCGACCGCGAGGCATCTCGCGATCGCGATATGGCTGTTGGTCTGAATGGCTCGCGAGTGCGAGCCATCGCAGTCGCGAACGGATCAGACGGTTACAGGGCTCGCGATCGCGAGCGGCTTGTTTGATGCCTCGGGAGTACGAGGCGACCGGATTTTTCCGCCGCTCGCCAGGGCAACGCTCCTCGCCCTCGCGAGGAAGCACTTTATTTATATATATGTTTATGCCTTCTTTTGCTGATATCTTTTCCATCCGATATCCGATTGGCCTAATTCTCGAGGCATCGGATTCGTGAAGTATTTAATTTCATTTTATGAGAAATTGGGAATTTTTAAAGGTGAAATTGACGTGGATTGGTTAGGTCAAAGTAAGGGGACCGGGTAATTGTTTTTCTAGTCATTGTTTTATTAATATTTGGACCTATAGAGGTCCGAATTGAGTGATTTTGGTGTCGTTAGATTTCTAATTTTTAGACGGAATTTTTGTGATGGAAATTTTTAGATTAATGCCGGGAATG
>JANITX010000003.1:23719159-23732130 GCA_027564395.1 Erythroxylum ulei
TTATACTTAAGGTTTATGTCTCAATACAATCACTTGAATCTAGTTTCATCACTCAGTTGCTCACTCCAAATTTTTCTAAAAACATCATTTCGAGTCAACTTTATATGTTCTTTTAGAGCCTGATAATGAAGTCATTTGGCAACACTTTTTTTCTAGAAACATGTTCCCCTATATCTTAAGTTTCTAATGACACTAAAATCATACAAATTGGTCCAATATTTAGAAAGATATTCTTCAAATAATTCATACTATTCTTAACTGTAATAGTATTCTGTATTTGACTTCAATTCAGAAAATTTAAATTCTTAGAGATAGAATTAAAATTAGATCTCTTCATACAATTTGTAACCCCATGTTTCTAGTTTACTCCAAGTAAATAATCATCTCATTTGGAAATCTGCAGATCAAGATATAACCAAAATACCCAAGCATGTTCAGTCTAGTCATACCAATTCATACTATTCCAACAGGTTCTCTCATTTTCATTCAAACAATCTTTTTCAAATCAATACAGAATGCTACCAATTTTTTGTATAAATCGTAGAATAATGTGTTAGGAACCTATTGATTCAAGAATCAAGTCATTTGGAGGTCTAGAGAAGAAGTTATGGTCGAAAGAAGCAAGACTGTTTAGTTTTCAAAAAGGCTTTCAGGTGTGACAAATAAGGACAAAAACGTTAGACTATTTGTAAACACACTCAATCAGACCCATTCCATGTTTTACACTCGATCTCTCTCAATTTATTTCATATTGCTATGATTTTTTAAGGGAGAGGTAGAGCAATGTGTTACGAGTCCACTGGTTTAAGTCTCATGTCATTCTGAGGTCGGACAAAGGAGATATAGCCAAAATACTGAAGGATGTTTGTCAGCCTCCAACCTTCAATGTCACGATCGTCTGGACGATAACAGGGTCGCGATCGTCAGAAAACAAGCTTTCTCATCTCAGACCATCATGTTACAACCATTTTCCAACTTTAAATTCATTCTTTTGATCATCTATGAAAACAATCACATATTCACGTATATGCATACATTCACAGTGAAGAAAAGTAGAGCCTTCATTTATGTTTTCTTCAAAATGTTTCTGCACCTAGTTATACATATTTTCCACTACACTCATTCGGTTCCATCAATTCTTCCATTTCATCTTAACTCATCTCTATATCACAAATTTATCTTTCACATTAAACCTACACTTATTTTCGGTTCATGTCTCAAACCAGCAAAAAGATTCACATATGTATACATATATACACAGTGAAAAAGGAAAGCATAGCATATATGTCTCTACCACTTTCATAATTTCTGCACTCTTCTCATGAATATTTTCCTTGATATTTCTACTCAATAATCAACTCTACACTATCTGATAACAGAATAATCATCATATACAAAAAGACAATATATCCAGATTTTCATCTTATTTACACAGTGTTCATGAAAATGGCCCTTATTTCCATGATCATGTAATGACAATTAAATCATCAAATTTATCTCATATTCCTATTTCTCATAAGAATTACTATGATACTTACTTGTTAAAACTCCAAATTCTTTGAATATCAAGAAGCCTTAATTTTTCATGCAACCACGTACTTCATCTTACAGATGGTTTAGGTCAGGTTTTCTTGAGGCAAAAGAAATAGATAACAAAGTGGGAGTGGTAGAAGATAAAGGAAAGCAAAGTTAAATTTTTTGGTGGATATTTGATGAAAAACTCTATGTATTAGAAGGAAACTTAAAGAAGATAGCTACGAAGAAGGTAATTTGGACAAGGATACTGTGCTTGGTCTTTCAAACTTAATAATCTTATAGTATAGACTATCACCATCGTAAAGTAACTTAAAGTAAGTGACATTTATCACTTATCTAGCTTCTAAAGCATTAAATATTTTCTCAAATAACTAATTTAATCTTCTCCCTATTTTTCTCGAATTTGTCTCTAGATTTCAAAAATCATTATGTCTAAAGTTCTGAAGTCAACTCCCAAATTTCTTCATCATAATTTATTCTTGTTTTTATTTTCATTCACCAATTTACTTGCCATTTGATATTTTTCCTAATCCAGTAATATTCAGCAAATGCTAAAATTCTCCAAAATTTCTAAATCAATGCACATATTCTCCACATCAATTTTCAATTCAATTAATTCACAATTCTCATATAATCACATTTATAATCTATTATACTTGGAATATGTCAATGGATGCATGTACAATTTTTTTCATATGAAAAAATTTAAAATTCATGTGTGTGTATGCTAACCTTATGCATGAGCATGAGATGCATTTTTTTTAAATCTCTCATTGATCTTTCATGTACCATATTTTAGGGTTCTAACCCTTAGTTTAGGAATGAGATGTTACATTTCTTCCCTCCTTAATAAATTTTGTCATCGAAATTCTTATCTAATTGATTAGGATGGTAGGGGTATTATTTCCTCACATATTCCTCTGTTTCCCATTAGGCTTCATTAGTTAAATAATTTCTTCCAAATGACCATAGTCAATAGACTTACAGGTCCTTCAATCACTTATTTAGTCATTCACTTTCTTAACTGAGTCCTTATTATCATTCAGGTTACTGATTTTTTTTACTTCACAAGCCGATAATAATCTTTTTTAGATCATATCATTATTTCTTAGCATATTCACATATCACATATTATGAATTGAGGCATCTTTATTGATAATAACTCATTAATAACTTCATGTGGACCAATATAATTCGAGCTTAATTTATCCTTTTTCCTAATCTGAGCACACCTTACTAAGGTGGTACTCTCAGAAACCATTCATCTTCCCTTTCATAACTCACATCTCTTCAGTGTCAATACACTTCACTTTTATGTCTATCTCACTATATTCCATAACCTCGATGTTAGTCCATCACATTCATTCATCTTTCTTGGGCCAAATAAATTCCTATTATAGATTCATTTTACTCATCAACAATGTCTTGAATCAATTATGGCCTTCAACCATTTTTAGGCCCTCTTTATTTCAAGGTAAGGGTGAACGACCATTTTGTCATAAAATGCCTCATATTGTATTCTAATGACATCACTGTGATAATGATCGATATGTTTAAAGTCAATTTGAACTATACATTGATCTTATATTCCTATGAACTCCAAAATATAAGTTTTAAGCATATCTCCAATAGTTAAGACTGTTAGCAACCCATACATGCAGTCACTTGTTTCTACATCCTTTGCCATTAAGTACTATTTTGGCATGTTCCTGCTTGGACGTCTAGCTTAGGTTGTTACTTGTGCTTTCTCTAACAATCTCTTTGCTTAATCATCTTTATTGTGTACACATACTTTATCCATCATAATCTTCAAGTAACTCAATCCATTGTCTCAGTTTAGCATTCAATTCTTTCAACTTAGTAATTATCTCAAAATTAAATGGTCTGTATAGTTATATATGGATCTAAAATCTTTCACTGTACATATAATGTCTCAAAGCTCTTAAGCATTCACTATTGTGGCAAGTTCTACATCATATATCAACTAATCAACTTATGGGGCTTAATTGTCTCTATGTATACAAACTCACTTTATTTCGCTGCATTAGATCGCACCCTAATCTCTAGTATGAAACTTCATTGTATACTACATAATCTCCAATTCCCAATGATATTATTACCATTGGTGTTATAATTCCTCAAAATTCTCTTTACATTCAATAGTCTATACGATTTACACATTTTTCCTCAAACATTTTTGTTAAAGATTAAGATCATTAAAAATCCCTCAACAACTTCTGGTAATGTCCAATATATATATAGCTAGTTCTAAAGGTCTTCAGATCTCTTATAGTTTCCTTGGAGTTTCTCACCTCATTATCACCTCAACTTTCTTTGGATCTCTTTAATCTTCAATACCATAATACTGTCAGGGCATTTGTTGGCTCAAACAAATATTGCCAAAACTCCATATGCCCTTGATTAGTTCTCATAATTCCGTAAGTCACTAGTTCCTTAATGAGGTAATATTATCTCCTGTTGTTTTCAATTTCCTAATTGACTTATCTTTCTCGAATGATTTTCTCCATTCTTTAGATTTCCTCAGATTTCATATTGACTTATTCTAATGTCTGCTCATTCATACCAGTTTCTCCACACATTTCAATTCATTTGCAAATTTAACTTCCTGTGTTGGTAACACATTTCAGATATAATTGTATCTCCCATACATATTTACACAGAATATGACATCGACCTAAGTTCTCCTAACATTAGCAATAGTGTTATCTCAAATTCCAAAAATCCACTCACGTAGTTGGATACTTTTCATCAACAAAATGTATAAACTCTCAGTAGCATTTTCTACCTCTTATGCTTGAGTCTCCGCTAGGGATATGACTCCAATATTCACTTTTGACTCATTACTTATTCATTTCTGATTTGTTCCTTGATTGATCATTCTTAAATTGAATCATCTAGTTTACGGAATCTATCTCAGTGAAATTCTTCTTCGAAAGAAGATTTATTGCTACTATCCTCGATACTGCTTATGACATCCTTATCAATTACCTATTTTCCATGATTACTTATCAATCATTCTTAGTACCTCTAGAAGATCAATTTATGTCATAACTTATATAATCAGAACATCCTTTATAATAAGGCTCAGTGAGGCATTAAGCAATTTCATTTACTCTAATACCTTGGTATATATCATCAAAATCATTACATCTTATCTAGAGATGTATTCATGATAATTCACCAATTAATAACATCCGCTAATGATACTTGGATTCCAATTGATTCTAGACAACATTTCTAGTTTCATGCCTGCCACGATCGGGGTAGACCTTTTGTTCGATCGTAACAGAACCAGATAATCTCAACCATGATCATGGGAACGATACCTCGTTCGTGTCCTGTTTCTATTTCCTCGAATTCATTTTATATAATAACGTCATTAACAATCTCAATTCTTTCCCAATTGATCACTATAAGCACGTTCACATCTTACGCTAATTCATCTTAGACTTTAAACTATAGGAACTTACTCTAATTCATTTTAGACTTTAAACTATAGGAACTATGACTAGCAATTATTCACTAAGTCATAGATTACTTCCTATACCATTTCCCCACATGTAATACATATACGCTCAATATTCTCACTTGTCATGGTGATCCCATTAGTAGATATGTATTCACAATAACAAATCAACTTAACCTTGACAACTTTTTCATATGTCGTTATCATCATCTCTCCTTCCAATTACTATATATCATCGTACGTTCATATGTTCGTAATCAATTCAGAATCACAAATACATAATCATCTTGAAATTCTGATCTCAATTTGATAGATATATTCTTAGGCTAAATCATAACTCTTATCACATTTATCCGACGTTTCAAGTCCAAGTTTAACCTCTCCAGGTCATAGAAAATTTTGTTTTTATCTAACTTTATTTATACACTTTAGATCTTGTCATTTCTTCCATATCTCTATTTTCCTCTATCAATCCACAACAATATATTCACATCTATTCCACATTCAAGGATATATTACCCCAGTATAATATTGATGTTGTATTCCTGGATACATCCACCAATACGAATGTGTTGAATCTATATCTGTCTTATCTAACTATATATTATTCTTCATTTCTACATATCCACAAACTTCCGTTCTCTCACATTTTGACAGATCATCATTTTTTCCTCACTATTTATATCAGTTTAATCACTTATCAAATGATCATGCGTGTGACTCAAACACATCCGACTCAAACTAGGGATCAGTTGCCACTGCATGCTAACACATGCTAAAATGCATGTACCTTAACATATATTTCAGAAAACGCCTATGTAAGATACTAAATCTGGGCTCTGATACCAAATTGTAGCACACCACCCTCACAAGACATGTGTCTGACATCCTAAGTGATGTCTGAGTGCAAATCCCGCAAGGGCGGTATGCTAGAATAGTCAAAAATTAGTACAAATTTTTCAAAAATAACACACTCGTACGTGGAAAACAATATTCAATTTCGGACCCATACTTTTTATTACATAAACCTAAAAAACATAAGGATTATTATTACACTTTGATCAATCTCATTTGCCAACATTTCCAATTTCAAAAGCTATTACATACTGCAATATTCAGATTCGCATTGTACAGAAATTTCAAACTATACAAATTGATACAAAAATAAGAAAGTACAACGCAACGCAGGCGTGTCTGTACTTCCGTTAGCCCAAAGGGGTATTCTTTAGAGCCTGAAAAATAATTATAAATTTTGGGCAAATTTTGCGAATTTAGTCAATGACCATCATCGATGGCTCACTCAATCACATAACACATACAAATTATAAAATCACATTCATTTCAAACATATTTCACACTCAGAAATCATTCAAAATATTTAAATCATACGTATCGCATGCATATGCAATGCTTATAAGACTCACTTTTAATATTTTATTATTGTGACCGAGTGCCTATAACTGTCCCGTATCTATTGTGGATACCGGGCTCATTAATAACTGTCTCATATCCGTTGGGAATACTAGGCTCATTTCACATAGTGAGTCTTTGGCTCTTAATCACTTTTCGAGATCTAGGCTCCTTTTTCACAGTCTAAGCTTTAAGCTCTTTTTCGGTGGCTACTTTAGTCACAACAGCCTTTATCTTTCATGCATTCATGTAATGAAAGGCATCAATCGCATATGATCAATTATTCACTTTTACTTGTCGTCGGACCTTAGTCCAGCATTCAACATTTAAGTTGAGAATCACATTTCTTTCATTTGCGGACGTTTAACAATCAAATCATGTATCACTTATTTCATCAAATTCACATACAAGTAGCATTTTGATATCTTCACATTTAACAAACCCCTCGGACATTCATTGTTCGGAATCAGAGCAATCATATTCAAATCTCATTCATAATCACAAAATTTATAATATAAACAAACAAACAACAAAGTAAGACCATCTAGGTCTACTCACATTACGCTCCAGATTAGCATTAGCTTCCATGATTTGGAAACGTCTGAATGCAGACGTTCATCCTGCTCATCAAAATTATACAATACACACATTTCACACACACACATTAATAACTTTGCACAATTATAAGCATTCATTTATGCACATATATGTATATGGAATATGTATGATGCACGTTTATAACAATCCTAGGTATATTATCAAATTTCACATTTTATCACATTCTCATTTTATTTTTATAGCATCATTTGCTTTCATAACAACTCATTTCTCATTCACTTGTACTAGATACACTTTACTCCTCTTTTTGATTCACAACTTTAATCATATGAACCACTTCATCTCCATTATACACATTTCTTTGGTACTTTAATACCAACAATTCACTCATTAATGTTATTCTAGCATTACAAGACCAAACAATCATCTAAACTCCCATTTCAATCCTATATCACTTCCAAATATCCAGACCTTTAGGTAAATTTTCCATGATCATTCTGATTAGTAAATGAAGTAATTTGGTAACAATTTCTTCTAGAAAAGTGTTCCCCATTGTCTTAAGTTTCTAATGACACCACAATCATTCAATTTGGTTCAGTACTCCAAAAGTTATATTCAGAATAATTCTAACTATTCATAAGCTTAAATAGTATCCTGTACTCAAATCTAATTCAAAACTATGGGATTCTAGAGACAGAAATAAATTTTGAATCCTTCATAAAAATTGTATCCTATGTCTCTAGTTTAATCCAAATCAAAAATCATCTCATTTCGATAACTACATAACAAGTTATGCCTAAAATACCAAAGCATATTTTGTGAAAAATACTCCAGTTATCATTTTCCAGAACTCTTCATTAATTCCATCCCAAATTCGTCAATCAATCTCCCTTAAATGATTTCATATGGTTATAATTTTTGGTGGAGATGAAGATTAATGTGTTACGAGTTCAATGGTTCAAGTACCATGTCATTTTGAGGTCGGGAGAAGAAGTTATGGCCAAAATATCAAAGGATGTTCGCGTCTATCAACTTTCACTGCACCTTCACTATGCACGATCATGCTTGTGCAAGATCATGCAATTCCAATTGATTCTCCATTGTCACGATTGTGCTTATGCACGATCGTGAGATCCTTTTTGATCCACTCCCCTCTTTTTCAAGTTTCATTCATGCTTTTCTGAAGATAGATCTTCGGGTCAATGTTTCATGGCAATTTTGACAAGGAAAATGAAAGATTTCTTAAGTTTCTAATGAAACCAATTTCATGCAATTTGGTTTGATATTTTGCAAGTTATACTAAAAACACTACAGACTATTCCAAACCACGACAGAATCCATAAACTCATCTTCGAGCTAAATTTTGAAACTCTTAGAGAAAGAATTCAATTTCGATTTCCTCATGAAAAATATAGCCATATATCTTTAATTTAATCTAAACTTAAAATCATCCCATTTGGATGTCTATATATCAAGATATGGCAAAAATACAGATGCATGTTCTGTAGAAATATTACAACTATCATACTCCAAAAAATTCTTCTCTCACTTATTTTCCAGATTTTTAACCCCTACATTTTACATTTAACACATCTTATGCCTAAATCATTTTTTCATACTTCATTTCCTCTTCATTCTTATCTCATTATCATTCACAAACAAATTATAATCTATATTTGATCATTAACTCAAAAACAGAACATATACATGTACTCATTCATCATCAATTTTCTGCACATATGTTTTACTCCAACTTCACCTTCTATCATCACATATGCTTCTATCTAGACAACCTATGAAGAACAAAGTTTAACTTACATGTTTAGCTCCAAGACTTCTTCAAATCATCAAATAACCTTAGCCTCCAAGCATCATCCGATCATCATTATCATAGAGGTGGAGTAGGTTAGTTATCTAGTGGTAAGATGATGAAGATAACAAAACAGAAGTAGCAAGTGAAGTATGAGAGCAAGGTTCAACATTAATGCTTGGGAGAAGAAAGTGTCGTAAATGGAGAAAAAAACATAGAGAAAATGGAGAAGAGAGCATGAATTATTAAGAAAATTGGGTGAAAGACAAGGATGTTGGTCTTTTAAAGAAGGAAAATATCGTGAGTGATGAGTGGCAAGTGTTGTGACACTTGTCACTTGTCATTTGTCCTTTTATTGTAGTCTCCATTTGACCACTTTTTAATAATTAGTCTATTTGTCTCCAATTTTTAACCCAAATTTTTTCCAATTTTTCATGACACTTGTCATTAAATCCCAAAGTCATTTATCAAAATTTTCACTGCCATTTGACAGTTAATTCTACCACCATTTATCAATTATCTTGCCACTTGACATTTTTTCTAGCCCAAAAATACCCAAAAGTTTCAAAAAATTCCCCTAAAAATTGTAATCCAGTAATTTATACACTCCAAATCAATTATCAATACAATTAAACCATGATTCTCAATGCAATCTCATTTATAAAACAATTATACCCAGAATAGGTCAATGAATGCTTGTACAATCATTGTAATGTGTGCAATAACCAAATTCACATGTGTCTATGATAATATTATGCATGAGCATGCAAATACATTTTTCTTAATCTCTCATTGATCTCTCTGATACTGTATTTTAGGGTTCTAACCCTTAGTATGGGAACGGGATGTTACATTCTTAGTATAAGTAATGGGAGTAATATGAAAATTAGAAGGTTTAAATCTCATGATTACACATCCAATTAGAATTAGTGCCTTTGATGAAACATTTGATGTATAGTTGAAAGGATACAAGACGTTCGAAGACTAACTTTCATAATAAGTTTGGGGATTTTTTTTAAGAGATGATTATGAATTCATTGTGTTTGTGAGAAGGTTAATGGGAGTATAATTGTCTTCTTCAGTATAAGTATATAAAGATATATTACTTATAAAGAAAAATAATTCATATTTTTATTGTTGAAAACATAATTATCCAATATAAATTTTGTTAGATATGAAGAAGTAACAACTTAATTTTCGGAATTAGATTTGTAAAGACAAATTGAAAGTTTTTTTACATATTCTAAATCCAAGTATATAGATAATGTACTAAAGATATTTAGTGATTGAGATATTTGATACTTGTGAAGTATTAAAGATATGCATTATTCTATGTATGAATTGATATTTGAGTTTAAGGTGATAAGGATATTAACTTTAGAAGTGAATCTTGATTAAGGTATATTTTATTTAGAATAATATTATTTAGAGATTAGAAAGGTTATAATGTAGCAATGGTTGTTAATTAAGACATAATACCTTTTTTGTTTAGTGGAAATTATTAACTAGATTAATAAGCTCTTTAATGAACTTGATATAGTTCCTTGCATTGTTCAAGAAAATAATATACTATGGAATGTTAGAGCCATTTGACATATATAAGGAGCTAAGGTCTCATCAAAGATCTAAGGATGTATTTATGTAATTTGTCCTAATTATGATGATAATTAAGATGAAAATTGTAAGATTTAAGTAGTAGCATGATTGTCATATGGAGATATGGTGTAAGATACTTAAACGATAGAATGAGTGCAAATAGGATATTGTTGGTTTATACCCTATAGCCAATCAGTTGGCCATAATTTAGTGACAAAATAATTTATAGGTATTCTTTATCTTATACATACTTATATGTCTATAATTGTTAGCTCAACGGATATGTTTAACAATTTTAA
This sequence comes from Erythroxylum ulei, assembly GCA_027564395.1. Lineage (NCBI taxonomy): Eukaryota > Viridiplantae > Streptophyta > Magnoliopsida > Malpighiales > Erythroxylaceae > Erythroxylum > Erythroxylum ulei. The sequence continues at coordinate 23,729,856 of JANITX010000003.1, forward strand.
TGATAACTTTATGACATTTCAAAATTCAAACTAGATTTATTTCCTTATATAAGCAACGGTATAATTTTTTGAAAGGAAATAAAATCATAGGAAAATTGCTTCCTTTCTTGTAGGAAACTTCTTTATGAACTTACCTATTCAGAAATAGATTAAAAAAATTAGCTCCTGAAGTCTTCACAGAAAGTTCTTCTTAACGTCTGAATATCAACGATTTCAATAGAAATGATATCATAGATTAAGTGATAAGTGTAAACTGCATCATGTTTTAGGCATAGTTTCATATGTGTTTAGTCGTTAATTCGATCATTTAGTATATGTTTAGGTTAGAATTATGTTGGTTTGTCAATAATTTATGTTTTAAGTTTTTTATAGGTAGTACAAGCTTTTGAATATTATGTTTTTAAGGTACCTTGACGTATTTACTAGTGTTTCAAGGTCAACATTGAAGAATGAATGAGTTTTAGAGGGAATCCGGGCTATAACACAGGCCCACGATTTTGGCAGGCAAGCCACAATTGCGACAGAAACATCATAATTAGCCCACGATCGTGCCCTACATGTCACAATCGTGACAGAGAGCTTACTCAAGGGCCATGATCATGTCATATAGGCCACGATCATGGCCAGCATTGGGATAAATGCGAGGACACTTCTAGACACAAGTTTTCTAGGGACTTTTTGGTCTGTTTGGGCTCCGAAAAGACCCGAGGGTTACCTTAAATAGAAAAAACTATAAGAAGAACATGATGGGAGCATAAAAAGAAAATTTCATGTAGCCACTTTTGGAAACCCTCAAGAGAGAAAGAGGAAGAGAAAGAGGAAGAAGAAACGGTCTCAACGTGCTTCTCAGATAAGGAGGTTTTTCGACACTGCTACCTTCCCAGATCGTCCATTTTAAGTTTCTATTTCCTTTTCATTTCAATTTTATTCATGTATAAAGTTAGGATGGATTGTATGATGATAGATGGTAGAATAATGATGATGTTCTAACTCTCTTTCCGGATTTTTTTTATTTAATGTTATCCAAGTTGACTTTGTGTCATTTGAATTGGGTATTGTGACTTGTTACATTTCTTGCATACTTTGGTAATAAACTAAGAGGGTGAACTGGATAAAAAATTATTATATCAGATTAATGAGAATTAGGCGATTCAATAGAACCCGTAACTAATCCTATCGGTAATTGTGCAGAGAGAGATCCCGTGTGAGACCCGATAGTTTATTAGAGTGCTTTAGATCTAATTAGGGTTGTGAGTCTTTTGTTAATTGAGAGATTACAAACTTCATAATCCAATTAGGGTCTATAAATTAGGATTTAATGGTTATAACTCGAAAAAGAGTAATCAACCCTAGGATCGTTTAGAACTGACACCCTATTGACACATAATTGGCTAGGTTAGCATTAATGATAGTTAAAATCCCCTTTCTTATAACTTGATAAATTTTTTGATTAGTTTCCATTATGTTTGCTTGTTACTCAATTGACAAAATTGAAGATTAAAAAGTTTTTGGCACCGGTGCTACGGAGGAATAGAATTAGTTTAATTCTTGTAGTCTAAGACATTTTAGTTAGTTTAAAGTTTTTCAGTTCTTTCCATTTTTTGTGTCCGTTGGATAGTTGAAACTATAGAGCTTGACATTACTCGTCTAGAACATTCAATTGGAAGAGCTTGGTGTGAAGAAGAAGAAGAAACCGCAAAAGCAATAATGGTTGAGGAGTTTCAACAAGAGTTGGATGAAGGAGTGAACTAAGGGCATCAATCGAGAACCCTTATGGACTTCACGAGACTCAGCTTCAATGCAACCAACTAAGGTGTACCTAGGCCATACGTGCAAGCAGTTTTCTTTGAAATCAAACCATCCTTTCTAAATATGCTTTAACAAAATGTGCAATTTTATGGATTAACAAATGAAGACCCGAACACACATATTGTCAATTTCCTTGAAATTTGTGATACCTTCCATTATCATCAGATATCGGAGGATGCTGTAAGAATAAGACTCTTTCCCTTTACCTTAGGGGATAGAGCAAACGATTGGTACCATTCCCTCAACCCGATTAATGTCACCAGTTGGGATCAATTAGTTCGTGCCTTCCTAGATAAGTACTTTCCCCTTAGTAATACTAAAAAGATTATCAAGGAGATCACAAACTTTCAGCAAGGAAATTGGGGAATCGATTTGTGTAGCATGGGAACGTGATTGAGCCCAAGTTTATATTATTAATTGGCTGCATTTTCATAACTGTTAATGCACTTCTTGACTCCTAATTGGT
>JANITX010000003.1:23740536-23752043 GCA_027564395.1 Erythroxylum ulei
CCGACCGAGCCATTGTACTGTTTTGCCGATCGCATTGCTTTGACTGATCGATCCGTCTTTTGTTCGACCGATCGATCAACATTGTTGTATTGACAACCGACCGAGCCATTGCACTGGTTTGTCGATCGATCTATATACTGCTCTGACTGATCCTATCCTATTGTTTTACTGATCAATCTATATTATTGTTCTCGATTGCTCTAGCGATCGATCTATCTTATTGTCCCGACTGATCGACCTGTATACTGTTCTGCCGATCGATCTATATCATTGTTCTGACCGATCGATCCATATTACTGTTTTGCCGATCGATCCCTATCATTGCTCTGATCGATCGATCTCTCTTATTGTACCGACCGACCGAGCTAATCTCTCTCTCATTATTTCTTTCAAAGAAAACACCCAAAACATACATCGGCCAATAAGATCTTGCTTTACCATTTACTCTCTAACCTTTCTCTTCACTCTTTCCTTTCCCGAAATCATCAATTTATATTTCCATTCCTACCCTCAACCCCTCCTCCACTTTTTCCCTTTTCCTCCTCTCCATTTTTGTTTGTTCAAACCCTACCTCCTGCTCTTCCTTCCTCCATACACAAAGAAAAACAAAGATACAATCTTTTCAACTTCAATTTTGCATTGAAACAATAATATCGTATAATTGCGTTCCGTAGATTTGTGTTGGTGTATTTGGAGATCGGAGATGAGTAATCAGAAGAAGAGAAACTTCCAGATAGAGGCATTCAAACACCGGGTGGTTGTGGATCCCAAATACGCCGATAAGACCTGGAAGGTTCTCGAACACGCTATCCGTGAGATTTACAATCAAAACGCTAGTGGCCTCAGCTTCGAAGAACTCTACAGGTACCACCCCTCCATCCCTCCCTTTGTTTCTCTATTTTGATTCAGGGTAGGGTTTATGTGGGAAGATTTCCATAATCCCTAATCATACTTATGGCGGTTAGGGTTTATGCTTCATTGAAAAAATAAAAAACAGCTTTGAAGATTGGAACAAAGTAATCAACCAAACAAGACCTTAGCTGTATAAGGGGAAAAAGTCTCACGTAGGATTTCTTTGTAATTTGATTTCAGGAATGCGTACAATATGGTCCTTCACAAATTTGGTGAGAAGCTGTACTCTGGTTTGGTCACAACTATGACTTCACATCTTAAAGATATATCCAAGTCTATTGAGGCTGCTCAAGGAGATTCGTTCCTGGAGGAGCTTAACAGAAAATGGAATGATCACAACAAAGCATTGCAGATGATCAGGGACATTTTGATGTATATGGACAGGACTTACATCCCTAGTACACATAAAACCCCTGTTCACGAGCTTGGACTCAATTTGTGGAGGGATAACATCATACATTCTGCCAAAATCCAGACAAGGCTCCTAAATACACTTCTTGAATTGGTTCACAGAGAACGCACCGGTGAAGTTATTGATAGGGGGTTGATGCGGAATATAATTAAGATGCTGATGGATTTAGGGTCTTCTGTTTACCAAGTGGATTTTGAGGAGCCCTTTCTTGATATATCAGCAGAATTTTACAGAGGTGAATCTCAGAAGTTCATTGAGTGCTGTGATTGTGGAGACTATCTTAAGAAGGCTGAGAAACGATTGTTTGAAGAGATTGAAAGAGTGACCCATTATTTGGATGGCAAGAGCGAAGTCAAGATAACTAATGTGGTGGAGAAGGAGATGATCGCTAATCACATGTTTAGATTAGTCCACATGGAGAATTCTGGATTGGTGCATATGCTTCTTGATGATAAATATGAAGATTTGGGAAGAATGTATACCTTGTTCCGACGTGTTCCTAATGGTCTTTCACTAATACGAGATGTAATGACCTCTCACCTAAGGAAGACCGGCAAGCAACTAGTTACTGATCCTGAAAGGTTGAAGGATCCAGTGGAATTTGTTCAGCGATTGTTGGATGAAAAAGATAAGTATGATAGCATCATAAATTCAGCATTCAGCAATGACAAGACGTTCCAGAATGCTTTGAATTCTTCCTTTGAATATTTCATTAATCTTAATGCTCGATCTCCTGAATTCATTTCGTTGTTTGTAGACGATAAACTTCGAAAAGGTCTAAAAGGTGTTAGCGAGGAGGATGTTGAAGTTATTCTTGACAAGGTGATGATGTTGTTCCGCTACTTGCAGGAGAAAGATGTATTTGAAAAGTATTATAAACAGCACTTAGCTAAACGGTTACTATCAGGAAAAACTGTTTCTGATGATGCTGAAAGAAGTCTGATTGTCAAGCTTAAGACAGAATGTGGATATCAATTCACTTCAAAATTGGAAGGCATGTTTACAGACATGAAGACCTCTCAGGACACAATGCAAGGGTTTTATGCAGCCCACCCTGAGCTTGGTGATGGACCAACATTGGTTGTCCAGGTTTTGACTACTGGATCCTGGCCCACTCAACCTAGTGTTACCTGTAACTTACCTGCTGAAATGTCAATTTTGTGCGAGAAGTTCAGGTCATATTATCTCGGGACCCATACTGGTCGTAGATTGTCATGGCAAACTAACATGGGCACTGCAGACATCAAAGCAACCTTTGGGAAGGGCCAGAAACATGAATTGAATGTCTCCACCTACCAGATGTGTGTGCTCATGCTTTTTAATAATGCTGATCATCTTAGCTACAAGGAGATTGAGCAGGCAACAGAGATTCCTGCTCCAGATTTAAAGAGGTGCCTGCAATCCATGGCATGTGTAAAGGGAAAGAATGTTCTCCGGAAAGAGCCCATGAGTAAGGACATTGGTGAGGAAGATGCATTTTGTGTTAATGACAAGTTCACAAGCAAGTTCTATAAGGTTAAGATAGGAACTGTGGTTGCACAGAAGGAATCAGAACCTGAGAAGCAAGAAACCCGGCAAAGGGTGGAGGAGGACAGGAAGCCTCAGATTGAAGCTGCAATTGTCAGGATCATGAAATCAAGGAGGGTGCTGGATCATAATAATATAATCACTGAGGTGACCAAGCAATTACAGTCACGTTTCCTGGCCAATCCTACAGAGATTAAGAAAAGGATCGAATCACTCATAGAGAGGGATTTCTTGGAGAGAGATAGTTCGGATAGAAAATTGTATCGTTATCTTGCTTGAAGCTTGAACAATTTACGTTGCTTTTCTTGTGAGATGAATTAACATTGGCAATCTGAAATGTACCTTCGTCAGTGGAAAATTGTTTCAGCTCTGCAAGTATCTTTGATTTTAATGAATATGCTTTCCCCGATGGCCTATTTTACAAGCTAGATTTATGCCGTTTCTGTGTTGCTTATTTTCCAATTGAGAAGGTTGCTGCCATTAGATTGATGGAAAGTGCGAGACTTTGCACTGAAAAGTTACACAAAATTTGGGATCCCAACTACCTACACAAAATTTGGCTCGAGCAGAAGAGTTATGGCCTCACTCAAGCCGGATAGGGTTCAGGTAAGGATTGTGTAAATAAGAGGGTAAGAGAAAAACATATGTATGTGCTTAATAATTGTTTCATTTGATTTCTACTTGAAAGGGAACGTCCACCAGCTGCCTTTGGGCAACCTTGAAGCTTTGCTCCGTGCCAGGGGCTCAATTGATATTAAAAGTCTGAATCTGCTCGGAGGTTGTTTTAGTTTTTGCTTTGAAGTTGATGCAGTATTTTTGCTAGTGCTATTAATCTTATTGTTTAATAGCCGTGGATTGTAATCTCATTTCACATGGAACATGCAGTAATGTTTATTGGGCAGTAATGCACATTAGATCTTCCCATCAATCATAACCACCGCTACTGCACATCTGCTAACGTGCAAGAATATTGATCAAAGGGTTGGACCATGAACCAGAGAAAAATTGGTCACTTCTAACAGTTTAACCATTGGTGAAGGGTCGATGAACATGGAAATGATGAATAGTTTGTTATTTGTAATGTTGATACAGTAATTCGCAATAAAATAGAGCGGGATTATGAATAATTGTTAAAAGGTGAGCTTCCTCCACATCCGCGTCCATACCAATCAATAAGGTATCGAACTTCTATGGACAAAATCTTTAATGTGCCAATCCTTTTAGGTAGATGAAGAGATCAAATCCTCGCGTCTTCCGCGAGATTCGTTTGTCAGACCAGAGGTGAGAGTTCACAGTTTCGCATCAACACTATCGACGTGTCACCTAATATAAATCAAACGATTAAGAGATCGAAGACAATGGTAAGTAAATTACAATTTTCAAGACTTTGGTCCATACTCTAATTGATCTTCTTTAGAGATGAGGATGCGATCTCGTATATCTGAGAATGTCCTCACATCTGCACCCCATAACCTGCTTATCCAGATAATAGCAAGTATAATGGTCCGACATCTTAGGTAGTCTTTTTCTTGCAGCTGAGGAACATCTAAGGCATCCATGACCCAACTCCATGATGCAAGTTATTCATTCATATAGTACTCGTAGAATTAATTAAGTATAAACTGGATTGACAAGATGAAGGTTAAAATACACACACGTTTCTTTAAGTGTTTCGACAACTTCCAAGCACTTACCAACAATCAATCCCAACGGCATTGGCCCCCTCCTTATCTGCCCTTTGGTCATCTCCAACATGTACTGCGTTGCCAGCCTCTACACTTAACTGATCTACAAAAGGGAAAGGGTATACATTACTCGTTCTGTGCAGGGGCCGCCATAATATTACTGTTTTGAACTTTTCTTGAAAATAAATCATCACAGGTGCGGTGTCTTATTTGACATACCTAAAGCAGCATAAAATATCTTTGGATCTGGTTTTTCATAACCAACCTCAGAAGATATAATTAGAGCGTCAAACCTGGAAAAGGGAAGAATTATCCTCAACATTCCAACACCAAGAGAGTATATTCGCACATCATAACATCCTAAACAATCTAGTACAAAACTGTTGAGATAAAAGGGCATATTCTCGAAGTAAAATGCCAGATGCCAATGACAAGATAAAGATTGATATTTAATTTTTCTCTGAATTTGAGTCAAGTCACATAAGGATATTGGACTTGCATTCACTCAATGGGGGGGACTAGGAGAGATAAATTTTAGGTTTCTCGGTTCTAAATTCTCCCGAAAGTAGATGAAAGCAACGTATCACCATGTTAACCATTAGGCTATTTACAAAAGACAACATTACAATGGTTTAATAAGCAGCTCAATTATAAACCAAAGAGACATCATTGACACAACAAAAATAGAAAAGCCGACTGAAGCTTACAGTTCTATAACATTTAGATCCTTCAACAGTTTCCTCAAGCGTGTGTCAAAATTGGAGACGACAGCAATCCTAACTGTGCAATCACTCACAAGTTAGCAATAACAAATATTGATGATATTATGATTTATACTGCAAGATTTCAGGAGAATACAAGATGAGACTGACCTCCAGCATCTTTTAGAAGGACCATTGTTTCATAAGCCCCATCAGGAAGATGCCATGCATCACCATTTGCATAATACTGAATAAAGCAGCCAATAGGACATCAGACAAAGCCTCCAACATTACATTATAAATTTGTTAAGCTCATTTACAGTTGTTCTACAGTAATAAATGCAAGTTACATGAAGCTTTGGCAGATTTGTTTTGGAAAATGATATTTAGCTGTAATGAAACGGAATTTGTCCTGTGAAACATTACCTTATATACTTCTTCAAAATAATAATTATCCACACAACCAGTTGCTTCAGAGACTACAAACTTCCAAAAAGGTCTGCCATCTCCCTGCTAACAATAGAAAATTTGATTCCAAGAATGAGCTTCAAGTAGCACAGGAGAAGTACCAAAAATCTTGATCCAATTAATTGAAGAAGCCACTGAATGATAAAAGGGGGAAAGAGCACTACATTTAATCAATTGGTTAAATAATGTGATACTGTCCATCCTTTGTAGTCTAATTCTTTAACATTGTTACAGATTAGACAAAATGAGATAAGATAAGATATGATTCATATATGCTTAGATTGTAACAGTCAGTACATCTTAAAGATTGATTATAGGCTTTGATTATAGAGATATTATTCTGTAATTAGTAGTTCATTAGCTATTATAAATATGTATCAGTACTCTGTACAAAGATATCAATATAAATATTTTGTTATTATTTAGTCTTGATATTAAAGTTCAACAAGCTCAATAGGAGTCCAAGGTGGTAATGAGTTTTTTTATTGTTCTTAACTCTCAATCTGAGGTTGTCATGTCTCAGATTCCTTTGAGTGCTGAGGTTTCTACCTTGTACGAGGTCTTTGCTCAAATACTCGGCACAAATGTTAGTGCGTTTGTTAATCCCAACATTCATAATTCTAGTGCTCTTGAGGAATAATAGATCTAACACTAGAAAGTTGCCTCATAAGAATAATAACAAAAAAGGAGGGACAAGAATTTTGGACAATAAGAATCATAATGCAAAAAGAATTATTTGTTGATATTGTTATGAGTCGGGCCCCACCAAAAGCATAGGTCAAAAGCTGCTAAATAAATATCGGAAATCTCATTATGCTCATGTTGTAGCTATTCCTACTAAACCTCAGAAAACAGGCGAGAAAAGATAATTACATTTTTTGCACATGAATTTCCTAATTCATCTAATACTAAGAAATATTAAAAAGTTCATCTCATCCTATCACTGCTATTACTAACTCATACCTATTTGTCTTCTTTCCTCTTCCTCACAATTGGTCATTGATTTTGATACCTTGAATCATATAATTGGCAATTCCAATCGTTTTTACTTTCCATAAACAATCATCTCCTTTTCACATTAGCTTAGCTGATGGATCTACTTTGTTATTAGTTCGACGATGTTATCTATTACTGTCCTTGTCTCTTAAATCTACTAGGATTTTTCTTTGATTTAATATATTTGTGAATAAACTCACTTTGGAATATATTTCTTTTTTTCCTTCCTGGAACATAGTTCTTTTTGGAACCAAAAAGGGATATGTGCTACTGTCCAAATCCTAACAAATATCTTATGTCAATCAATGTTACATTTTTGGAACACAGTTCCCTTCCTTCTTCATCAATTCCTAACAAGGAAGATGGTGATCTTTTAGTTCACAAGAGCACTTATCAATGTTATCTCTACACATGATACTACACAACCACAACCACCGCCTATTCGCTCGATCTATTCTAGAAGAAGAGATCATCTTGTCACAAGTTTGGTACCGATCTCTTCTTCGACACCAAATCCAACAACCGATGATATTGATCTCCCAATTCTCTTTGCAAAGGTAAACATCATTTATTCTATTTCCTATTTTGTTTCTTGTGATCATTTGTCTTCCTCTTCCCTTATTTTTTTTTTGGCCTCACTTGATTCCATGACTCTCTCGAAAATTGTTCACGAATCCTTATCTCATCCTAGTTGGCGTGATGCTATAATACAGGAATTAAATACTTTAGTTGCTAATGGTATATGTTATTTAGTGAACTTACCTATCAGTAAGAAGGTTATTGGATGTAAATAAGTGTTAGCGGTCAAAGTCAATTCTGATCGATCTGTGGCTCGACTTAAAGCAGTTGTGGTCAAAGGTCATGCTCAAACCTATCAGGTGAATTTTTATAATACTTTCCCTCATTTGCTAAATTGACCTCTATTTGTCTATTCATTTCTATGACAGCTACTTATGATTGGTCCTTACATCAGTTAGACATTAAGAATGTCGTCTTACATGGTGACCATCAGGAGGAAGTGTATATAGAGCAACCAAATGGGTTTGTTGCTAAAGGGGAGAACGAAAATGTTTGACATCTTCAAAAGTCCATATACGATTTAAAATAGAGTCCTCATGCTTGGTTTGAAAATTTTACTTAGGCAATGAAAGAGTTAGGCATGAATAAGAAAAAATCTGACCACTCAGTATTATATAAACATTATGAATGTAGTACCATTCTCCTTTTTGTGTATGTGGATGATATTGTCATGACTAAAAGAGACATTATAGGCATTTCATCTTTGATATGTTTCCTACATAATCAGTTTCGCAAGAAAGATTTGGGGGTTTTGAAGTATTTTAGGGGGTAGAGGTAACAAAAAGCAAGAAAGGCATTTTTTGTTTCAAAAAAAATATGTAATTGATCTATTAACTGAAATCGGAAAGCTTATAATCCCTAATTTACAGCTTACTAAAGGTGGAGAGATGTTTGAATGCCTTGGAAAATATAAGAGATCGGATGAAAAATTGAATTATCTTATAGTAACTCGTCCTGATATTATGTCTTCTCCAACCATTCATCATTGGGCTACTCTAGAACAAATCTTATGTTACTTAAAGGGAGCTCTTGGACTAAAGATACTATATAAAAATCATGAATATACTCATATAGAGTGTTTCTCATATGATAATTGTGTAGGCTCTAAGATTAACTGAAAATCCACTATTGGCTACTATGTCTTTGTTGGATAAAATAGTCTCATGGAAAAGCAAGAAGCAATATATCGTGTCTAGATCCACTGCAGAATCTGAATATAGAGCTATGGAATAGTCATTGTGTGAGATGATGTCGATATATCAACTCTTAATGAAAATTGGTTTTAAAATCTCAATACTAAAAAAGTTGTTGTGTGATGATTAAGTTGCTCTACATATTACTTCTAATCATGTATTTCATAAACAAGCAAAACATGTTGAGATATTGTCACTTTGTGAATTAGTGCAACAAAATTTGATCTCTACATAATATGTCAAAACTGGAAACAACTTGGTGATATTTTCACAAAAAATCTAAATGGAGCTCGATCAATTATATTTGTAACAAACTGAACATGATTAACATCTATACCCAAAATTGAGGGAGAGTGTTACAGAACAGATAAAATGAGATTAGATAAGAAGTTCATATCTGATAAGATTATTAAAAGTTAGTATATCCTAAGGATTGATAATAGAATAGACATGATTATAGGGTTATTATTTTATAATTTGTTGTTCATTAGCTAGTACAAACATGTTTCAATACTTTGTACAAAGATATCAATATAAAAATACCTTTCTCCATAGCTTACACATATGAAATAGAAAGGAAAAAAGAAACAACATGAATTAGGGTTTTGCAAACTACACAAGTAGCCCACTTCACAAAGATTGGCAAGATGGGAATAGATTTTGAATATTGTACTAAAGATTATAACTTTGGGAAATAAACCTAAACTTGAAAAGCAAATAGAAGTTACCAAAAAAAAAATCATCTTGGCATAGGAGCAACCTTTTGGCAGCTCTTTTCAACGTACTGTGCTGCATCGAATCCTTTTAATTTACAACTTCAATTACGCACTAAAACGAAGGTTGCTTTCAATAAAGCAAGCCTCCTCCATAGGCAGCAAAGTTAGCTTCTTCTCATAGTTATTTACCATTAATAAACAAGAGCTGTGAAGATAAAGAACTATAGTGGCTGAAAGAAGAATGAGTAGTGTTGTAGCAGATTGGAGCATGAATTAAATCCAAATTACAACTTTGATGGGACATTCGTACTTTTCAAATAACGCTTAACTAGCAAGAGAAATATTTGTCACAGCGCAACATGAAATCATTAAAGAACCAAGTGGGGACTTAAAAAGCTTCTCCAAGGACTGCATAACCCAATAAATGTTGGTAGAAATATGAGAGAGAAATGGTCAGTCAAAGCATAGAAACAGAAAACAGTATAGCAAAGACCTCAACAAAAAGCAGAATTCCATAACTTAGGAACTTCGAACAGAGTGAAAATTTTGTGTGAAAATGCAAATATAACGGAAAAAGTAGACACACACAATTTAGAAAGCAAAAAACACTACCTGATAACGGAGTTTTTTAGGCCATGAAGCAGCAAAAGCTCTCTTAAATCCCTGTTTTATTTCAGCTGGACTAGCAGTTACACCTGAAACAATTAGGCATATATTGAATTCGGCTATGATCAAAACAAAAGAAGTCATGTGCACAACTTAGCAGGGGGTTTGTGTGACCCAAGGAGTCCTGGCTACTCGAAGTTGCTCATTTAGCATCGAAATAACAGCTCCCAAACATAGTCACAGTTTTTTGTGCTTGTCGAAATGCACAAGATAAAAAGCACTTAACAGGTATAGAAAAGATAAGAATGAAACTAAATAAACCATAGTTTCTTCCGATGGAGACATAGGTTTCTTCAACAGGCTTGGCCAATTGCAGAAGGGTTCCACCAGCATCAAGCAATAAAGCATCATACGCTCTTTTAACATATTTTATTCCTCCTAAAACGCACGAAGTTACAGACTTTAGTCAAATTATGAGATACCCAAATGGTCTCTGATTCTTCTATTGGTTAACGATGAAACAACGCAAAGAAAAAGGTATAAACTTAGGGAAGGAAACTGACCAGAGTGGGTGCACATGGGAGACAAATGGAGGGAATTTGAGAGCCTTAGATTGAAAGGCTTCAAAGCTCTGAGGAGAGCACTGCCATGAAAGCACATCGTCAAGCAAGGTTCCATTGTGAGTGACCTATGCTTGGAGGATCGAACTGTACATGTTTTATGCCACTGCTGCGGAGGAAATCCCGAAGCGAAAGGTACTTGCAATGTTCACATGAAAATCGCATTGTCATTAGATGAACATTTTTCCTTTTCGAATACTTGCTTGGAACAATTAAATACTATTTTATCGCCAATTTTATAATTTAACGGCAAAATTATATAATTATATAAGACAAGACCTTTAAATATATAAATTGTATAAAAACAAGTTAAGAGTAAAATCGGTCTCATTTTAATTTAAATAATTATAGAATCCTCTTTTAACCTTTACATCTCATTTTTTAGAAACCCAATACTACCTAATTAAAACAAAGTCAATAAAATTAATTTTGGATTCTTTTACTTCTAATTCGTGTATATTGTGCTATAACGATGAGGGATATTTGCAAGTTAAGGAGAATTCTAAGAGATTGATGCAACTCACCAAGATAACAGAGACTTGAGGATGTCAATGGGTCCAATTATAAGGTCTTGCTCCAACATACTCAAGGCACAATTTTAGATTTATGCACAAGTTTTTGTTTCACAAAAACTTCAAGAAGTTTTGTTGATCAAGCTTGGGAAAGAGCTTAAGGAGACGTCTAAGTGTGTATGCACATTGGAAGCATCAAACCAAGAAGGCTAATACTTAGCTAATTTTTACAAGCACAAGTCTAATCAATGGGGTTAGGCTTATTTTATCTTGTAAAAGAGGTGTGGACTTCTTTTAGGCTTTGTCATGGGCTGATTTGTGTTAAGTGTGCATGTGCTTCATTAAAAAAGTCATGTGCATGTTTTATTTTAAGGAATTAAGCGTGTGAGCTTAGTTTAAAAGCCCAGTTCGCCCCTCTTAAGTTAGTCTACTATTTTTGTTGTTTCCTTATCCTATTTGGACTAAGACTAGTCAATTTTAATTAGTTTTGAAGCTCAAATTCATGTGGGATTTGTTCTTGGGCAGATTTGTTTCAAGAAAGCCTTCTTGATGTTTTGGGCTTTCTTTAGGATTTTTTAGG
>JANITX010000003.1:23873156-23887404 GCA_027564395.1 Erythroxylum ulei
TATTTATTATTAAGATTTTTGAAAGCATGGTTGATGTAAACAGTAAACTAGTAAAATATACAGTACAACTGTATAATGTACTAATATGTACTATTTTGCAATTTTTAAAAATTTTAGGGACTATTTTAAAAATTTCCCGAAACGGTATTCGGTACCGATATAGTTTCGTTCCAGAACTCAATTCGATACCGAGTTCGGTACGGTATTCATAACATTGGTGGAGATCACAAACTAGAGCAATAAAAATAAAATATGCTTTATTATAAAATAAGCTCTTGTTGTGAGGTTCTATGAAATAAGAGAGGAAGACAAGAAAGAAAGTGATTGAAAAGTTAAAACAATCAATTGTTGAAAACAGGAAAAGAGAATAAAATCGAACAATTCATTTCGATTTCTTGTTATCATGAAATTCATCAAAAAGATTTATTTCCTTTATGAAATTGAAAAGAGAAAGGAGCGCAAAACGAAGAGAAAGCAAAGAAGGAAGAATTTTTCTTTATTTTTTATAACATATAATTTTAAAGGGATTTACAAATGAGTGATGTTCTTTTACTCTTCTAGAAGAAAACAAAACGTAAGAAAATGACAGTCAAAAGATTAATAAATAAGGACAATATCAAATTGATATTTTTTTTTCTTAAAACTATTTAAACACATACACTATAAATTTTAGTTTAATTGTACAAATTCCACTGATTGACGTATAAGAATTTTCTTTAGTTTTTTAACAGTAAATTAAAGTAATTAGGACCTTATCTTTTTACTTACCTTTATCCTTTTACCTGACCCGACTCTAACCTAACATAGAAATAACCAACCCTCCTAACCTACCTGGCTGTCAACACCCTCCAAATACCAAATTCATCTAAACCTAAATTTCCTCCTAACTCATAAAGTCTTCATTAGTGGACTATTTATTCTCATGAATTCTTTCCTCACTTTGTCTACATCTCTTTCTCCTCTCTTCGTCTTCTACTATTGTACTCTTCATCTGGTCGGGGTTATTCTCTTTATCAACTGCTACTTCATCTACTGATCAAGTCTCTTTTTTCTCAATTATCTTACTCCTAGCTAGTGCATGTGTTTGTTTCGAAGAATGATTGCAAATTATTAGTAGTTAAAATGTGATTCATCTTAATTGTTTCACGATTCTCACATGTTTCTATTATTTGTTACACGATTATTAATTGCTTAGTGAATGTTGAATTTGCTCTTAAATTGGTTGCCCTAACCCATCTAAGACTGGTTAATGAAGTTTACTTTTAATTATTTGTGTTTTAAATATTAAGCAACTTCACTGGTGACATGAATTGCAAATAAATTGATTAAAAAGGGAATAGCAAAAAGGAAAATTCAGTGACATGAATTGCACATAACTTCATTAGAAAGAGAATAGTAAAAGGAGAATTACATGCTTAATCTCAAATAAAAAGGAATGGCTTAGGCTTGAAAAAAGCCAGAGGTTATATGAATTCATTAGAAATCCACCACCTATATCACCATTCAATCTTTGTTGGCCAACTACATTTATGTTCTTTTAGATTTATATGCCTCATAAGATTAATTTACATATTGCAATATTGAAATTTGATTCTTCTCTCTACTTTTAAGGTTGATTTTAGTTGTTATATTCACTTATTTTCTCAACTAAATAGATTTAAAATTACAATGTCATCTAATAGTACAACTAGCAACATTGAAAACCACTTACATTATTGTGATTGTGGATTAGTAATATCTATAAAGATTTTTCGACCAAGTTCAATCCAGGAAGGCGATTCTATGGATGTACACAATTTATAATATGATTTAAATTTATATATACTTTATTCAATTTGATTTTATATTGATGAATTATTAAAATTTTCTTATACATATTATTTGTAGATCAAATGAAAATGTGATTACATTGTGTGGCATGATGAAAATTTCATAAGAAGAAGTATAAATATAATTAATAAACTTCGGAGACTAATGACAAATTAAAGAATCAATGAGACGATTTATTATTAAGGAACTTGTTTATTTATAGTTGGGTCATCTTTATTATTGTTGTTAGATGTTACTTAGCAATTTACTTATAAGAAATAAGTTTACTGGAATTAAGATTATGATGTTTGAGCGACTTTCAACCTTAAAGAACTTTATGGTCAATTTATATGGATTAATATTAAATAGTGTTATGTATAAATATTTAATGTATTGATATTATCTTATTTGGACCTTTTTAGCTTATTTACATATTTTTAAAATGTCAATATGATTTCTTACAATTTCAAGAGACCTATAATTAAATAATTCACATACACTTGTAAGCCAAAATGTTTAGGCTATGCTAATAGTCTTTTGGCTTTTACTTGGTAAAACCAACATAAGTACATGATTAAACTATGATATAAGTAAAATACTTGTATGGATAAAATATTTCATATACTAATTCTCTTTTAACAATCTTAAACAACTATAAAATTGTTTTTTTTAATAATCATATCGAAGAATGACCAAATAAAAAGTATCATATCTAGGAATGACCAGATCATAAGTTAAAAAGCTTTAAAATCGGTAAAAAACCAACATAATTACATGATTAAACTATAATACAGGTAAAATACTTGTAAGGGTAAAATATTTCATATACTAATTCTCCTCTAATAATCTTAAACAACTATAAAACTGATTTTTATAATCATATTGAAGAATGACCAAATAAAAGGAATCATATCTAAGAATGACCAGATCACAAGTTAAACAACTATAAAAACTGGTTTTTTATAATCATATCTAACATTTAAGATTCCTATCTAATAATTAAGATAAAATATATAGATAAACCAAAATTCATTATTTGAAATAATCTCCATATACAAAAATAGCTAGCTACAATAAGCATCATATGCAAAAATTACTAACCAAAATAAGCTCTATATACATAAATAGCTAGTCACAAAGTGCACCATATACATAAATAACTGGTCATAATAAAGTAAGTTAATTCGTCTTTTATTTTGCCTTTATGCTATTTCTTGTGTCAATTGGATTCTTTGACTATCAAGGGCATTATCAAGTAGTCTCTTGGAATATGTTCTTGCATTGTGACCATATTACTTGCACATTTTACATGACATCTAAAGTCTTTTCTTAGTAGCTTTATATGGGTTTTTATTCCTCTCTTAGCTTCTTGCTCCTTGGTTTTTCAGTCTTCCTAACCTTCTTTTATATTGTGATGGAAGGATTTCATAACCATGATTCTTGATCGGGTTTAGCCACAAATCCTAACCAAAAATTAGAAAAATCTGACTTGAAGAAGTAGCTTCAAAATTTTCTTTACTATACATTAAGTCCATATAATCTTTTGGATTGCCACCATCATGTCTTATTGCAACAAAACCATGTTGAAAAGGAATTTCACTTAAATCCTATCTCATGTATGTGTAAATCTTGTTGCCCAAATCAATAGCATGTTGCTAAAAATTCATACACTCCATTTCAAATAATCTCCCACCACTTAAGTATGGCATCCAATTACTGTCAAGTTATTTATACTTCTCTAAGGTTTTCTAAATCCTAGGGAAAATGGATCATATACTTCTCCATCCCATCTTTTTTCCTATTAAATCTCTTCATTATTGCTCTTCTAATCATCTTAAGCATTATGATAATTGGCTTGTCTAAAGCCTCCTTAATTTAGGCATTGAAACTTTCATAATGATTGTTCAACAACATGTCACATTTTAGCTCAAGATTACAAGTGTGCCTAGAATACCTATTGGTTGGTATCTTGTCCAATCTGTGGTGGATCAATTTTTTCAATACCTTCTAATTGCTTCATATAAATGTTCAAGGTAAAAAAAACAAGATATAATGCTAAGCATGACTTAAATAATCATATATATCAAAGTTCAAATGCATGTAAATTAGACAATCATAAGTTATATGCTCTGGATGCATTCTAAACTATATTCTTTATAACATTTTTTGTCTTAAATTTGGCTTAAAGGTTGGCATAGATATATCTAACACAAAATGTTTGCTCGACACAAGTTATCTTAACATTGAAGACATATTCTAAACCCCACTACAAATACATCACATGGAATGTATGCACTAGGTGAATGTCTATAACTATAAATTAATGTTTATAAAATGAAAAGAAAACTTAATAACATAATTTCACCTTTTGTCGAAAACTTAATAACATAATTTCACCTTTTGTCAATCAGAAATGAAAACTTGATTACGATCTTTGTATTGTTTGATTTTTTTTTGAAAACATTAAAGAAACCATTTCTATGAGGCTTGATTCTCAATTCTAACCATAAGCCATGTGATCAGAAATATATTATCACAACCATCGACACATATTATAAGCCTACAACCAACCAAAAAACCTTTATGTAAACATTCGAGCATATGTACATAGGATTAAAGTATCTTCTAGATACTTGATTCTAGAAGTACTATCCAGATAGTACTTCAATATAGCTATTCCATAGCTTCTTATTTTCTCAAATTGCTTTCCCTTTTCACTTGTTAAAAGCTCTAATGTAAAGTTCTTGCTAAAAGCTATAATGTAAAGCTCTTCTCCTTATATGCCTTCTTATCTGTAATCTCAACATTAAAGTCCCTTAAAAGTGCACCTTTAAGACCTATAATATCCTATGTAGGATAATCTAAAAAATGTGGGTGGTACTTCTTTGCAATCTGTACCTTATATTTTTTGTTCTAATATTCTCAATCACACTTATGGTTGGAAGTCTTAATTTGAAATTTAGTCATATGCTTTATTGAAGAAGTATGTATTCTCCATCCACAACCCATTTTATATACAACAATTACTCTAGATTTCTTATTCTTAATATATATATACATAGTCAAAAAAACCTTCTCAATAACATATTGGACTAGAGCTTATCTAAATGCATTCACTAAATTAGATAATATAACAACCTTTAAATCAATTGACCTTAGTATATCATTATCTACTTTAAACTATGAGAACTTAGTCCTTTTTCTTCCTTCTTCATTTGAATTGTCATCTATGCTCCTAAGCTCATCTGAATCTTTAAATGTTGAATCTGCATGCATATCTAGTATATTATCTGTTGTGACATCTTCTACACCACTATAAAGAATCTTATTCACGGCCTCTTCATTGATTACCTCATCAAATATATCTTCAGAATCAAATTAACTAAAACCATCAAAGTTACTTTCTCTTATCTCACCCTCATATGTTGAATCATTAAGTCCACTAATATTTAAATCATTCGTTTTAGAATGTTTACCTTTCCTAAAAGTAGGTTGATTACCCTTTTTAAAAGTAGGTTGATTACCCTCACTAAAAGTAGGTTGATCACCCTTTACAACCTCACAATCAATTTGTTCACCCTCTTTTAAACATTCTTTATTATGTGCAAATAAGGGATACACAATGTCATCCAAAAATACCTCCACAATCTCATAACCTTCTTTCTCAATTAAATTAATCATGTTGACGATGTGAGCCTCACTTCTTAAATATCATATTCATTCTTAAAAGATTGCCGAGGAAATTTATAATTAAAAACTCCAGCCACCCCATAACCTAAATCTCTTGCTACTTAAATGAACTATAAAATCTTCAAATGATTTGACTTAACTCCAAAATTATTCATTTCTCCTCATTTATAGTGCATGATATGGATATAATTGAAGGTCCCACCATGCCAAATCTAAAACTAAATTATAGGATTTGTTAAATAAGAAAGACCAACAAATAGACAAAAATAAATTGTGAAGTATTTAGTTAAAAATCCAAACAAAGATAATTTCAAACTTACACATTATTTAATCTATGTGTAACTCACCATTATAAAATACAAAGATACCTGTTGGTTGACGTTAGGAAAAAATGTTGTGTGAATAACAATGGAATCATAGTAGCATATGGACAAAATTTGATCTTATCATATGTTATGAACACTGATTTAATATGGAATTTGTCTTTTAACTTAATGTAGTTGTTGACCTAGAGGTGGTGAGGTGAATATTACATGTGTTAAAATTAATATAATTGAGAATAGGTGAGATGAAAAACTAACTAAAAAATCAAAAAGACTGCAAAAATGGAAACACAACATATTAACCTACATTACAAGAAACATAGCACATATATCTTTCATAACTTTTTCCAACTCTAGCTTTTTTTTAATTCATTTCTGCAAGGTTCAATTTCATACTCTTACACCCTTACCCGTAAGATTCAACGCCAAAATACAGACTTTACAACCAATAGAAGTAGTAATAGCTTCCCTGACAGTATAAAGGAATCAAATAACAAAAATTGTACAAATACGATCCAAAATCAAGGGATAATGCAAAGTAAGTCAAGAGATAGTCCAAGCACAATTGTAGCTCATAATTTTATATATGTTTTGTTTATGATCAATGAAACACACTTTACCAAAGTGAAGTAGAGTAAGACAATATTAGCTAAGAAAAATATCATCCAAATGACATATCAGACAACTTTATTGCTGGAAGTGACTGGTTCCCACCACTTCCAAAGGCAATTCCTATACAACCCAGTGAGTTGGTGTAGGTGGCACATACCTTCGCCGCTTAACCAAGTGGTCGAGAGTTCGATCCTTGGGAATGCAGCAAACTCTTGGGCTAGCGGTAGCCCTCCTTGAGATGTTCCCACCGCGAAGGGATTAGTCCTGGACTAATCCTTTCAAAAAATAAATAAATAAATACGGTATAGCTCACCCTTCTAAAGTTGGCATAAAGGGGAGCTTTATTTGCTTAATCTCCAAAACATATTTCACTTTATTGCCATTAGTTTAATCTCTAAAATAAAAATAATTAAAAGAAAAAACAACATTGATCAGTCTTAAATGGGTTAGGGCAATCAATTTAAAAGTAGATTCAGCATTCACCAAACAATTAATAATCGTATAACATATAGGAGAAAATTCAATATTTGTGAAAATATTGAGATGAACCAGATAGGAACAACCAATAATTTGCAATCATTCTTCGAAACAAACTTATGCATTAGGAGTAAGATAATTGAGAAAAAGGAGACTTGACCAATAGATAAAACAATAGTAGACAAAGAGAATAACCCCGACTAGATGAAGAGTGAAGTAATATTAGACAAAGAGATGTAGTTGAAGATGTAAACGAAGAGAAAATTTAGCTTTAAATGAATAAAATGTTTGGAGGGTGGTGGCAGGCAAGGGGATTGGGAGGATTAGGTTATTTCCAAGTCGAGCAAAAGGATAAGGACTAATAAAAAGATTGAATACAAATCATTTTGATTTTATTGATCAATTTTAACACATAAAAATTACTATTATTTTTTTAGTGTAAGTCAACTCCAAATTTTTCTTTTGAAAATTTTAAATTTTTTTTGATAATTCTAAAGAAGAATTTTTTCCAAATTTGTCAAATACAGGAATCAATATTCAGTTATATATGCTTGCTCATCCGATTTGATTCCCTACTAGTTTTTTATTGACTTGCCGACTAGCAACATACTATATATAGTGT
The DNA here is from genome assembly GCA_027564395.1 of Erythroxylum ulei. NCBI lineage: Eukaryota > Viridiplantae > Streptophyta > Magnoliopsida > Malpighiales > Erythroxylaceae > Erythroxylum > Erythroxylum ulei. The sequence goes on from JANITX010000003.1 coordinate 23,880,690, forward strand.
TAGACATTTTTGTCTTTAGGGACAATTTTGTCCATGTCTCATAGAGTTGGACTAACATTAATTGCAATTTTGGTTTTTAAATAAATAATCGGTTAAGTTATGCCATTTGATCCAGATAAAGATAATAAAGTGACCCAATAAATGATCTAGATTAATGGGTCAAATTTTGGATGAAAAATAGGTCTCGACTAGTATGGATCGGGTCCATATCGGCCTTGTGATGGGAAAGCCCGATATGGAAGCTATATAAATGTTAAGGTCTCTTGCAGTTACTCAACTGGTTCACAAGCATAAAGTTCTCTGACCCATTAAGAGAGTTCGTGATTTGAGGAAATTGTAGAAAGGCCTAGCCCGTGAGTCGGTGATTACTTTCCACTAAAGGTCTTGGGAGATTCAGAGACGTTTGGAGCTCGGAATCGGCATCGAAATTTGAGATGGAACCGAAATCCAAGTATTCCTTATTACCTTTGTTTTTAATCCTTTCATGTAGATCCGAGGTATGTAATAAGGCTTCCACTACTTACTAACATGTGGTATCAGAGCAATTACGTGATCGGATTACCATAAACGAAATTTTTTTGGTTTTTCATCTCATTTGGTTTTCCTTGGTTTTTGATTCGTTTTTTAGTTTTTTTTTTTTATGTATATAATTACGTAAAAGGGCTATAAATAAGGTTAGCTACGAAAAATGGGGAAAAACGAGCCGAACGGAGCGAAAAAGGGCTCCCAGGGATGCCAAAAATTGCTTAAGACGTCAGAGTCGCCGGAATCACTGCACGCGCCCGACATCATTGTAGCAGGCGAGAGAGCCCTCGTACGGTCGGAGCGTGTGGCACACGCGCCGACACGCGGCTCTATTGGACTGGCAACTCAGGCCAGCACTGAGACCGCGTGGAACGGCGGGCAAGTGCGTGACACGTGCCCATCCGGATCGTCCATGCGGCGGACACGTGGTAGTGCACGCACCGCATAGTGCCCACGCGTCTGAGCATTGGAGCACGTGTGGCGCACGCCAGACGCATGCCAAGCGTGCGCGCGCTGACGCAGCGCTTGACGTTAGCCGTGCTGACGTCATCTATAGTAACAAAAAAAACCCAAAAATGTTAGTTTTCCTGTAAGGTACTCCGGGGTGTTTTGGGTCAGTTTTTGGGTCTGAAAAATTTATAAAGTAACCTTTTTCTATTTTTCTGGATTTATTACATTAGTAATAAATTAAAGTTTAACTCTAGACAAAGGAATTATAAGGTATTCTGAATCCAATTTTGATTGAATTTTTATGCTTTAGACTACATATGAGGGAGATGCATGAGGGTCTCGTGTCTCGGGTATCATTTTCAGTGTTTGGGATTGTATGATAATTAATCGGGAAAAAGGAATTGAGACATTCTGAAGCCATTTTTTAGTAAATTTTCATGCAATGAACTTGCCATAAGGGAGATACATGAGGTTGTCGTGTCTCAAGAGGTTGATTCAGTATCCGGTGACCCACGATAGTCACTCTACTGAGATTTTTCTTTTACGAAGGTCTCAAATGAAATTTTCGAAGAATGTCTTCAGCACGTGTGTGTGACAATGAGATTGTGCATTCAGATTTTTGCATTTATTGAGGTTACATTATCACATACGGTATGCCCATAAAGAATGTGAGGATGACATAAAGATGTATCCCTTGTGTTTGTGGACTTTTTGGATACTGATGAGAATGTAGTCACCAAAGTGGCCTTTCAAGTTAGTATTTTGAATTGTTTTGCTTGCATGTTTAGGGCTGTCTCTGATTTTATGTTTGGTTATTCTGCCCAAAGGTGTTGTCCTTACATAAAATTTTGAGATGTACATAAAGGCATTAAATGGAGGAAGACTATTGCTCAAGTGATCTATTCACCCAAAGGTGGTAGTGTCATGAGAGTTGATGGTTTGTACTCCAATCGCTTTTATATGTGGAAGTCTAATTGCATATATTATGTATTCAACCCAAAGGTATTTCATAATATGTGTGATCGGATTTTCAGGAAAGATACTATTAATGGCTTTAGTATCGCTGTTGTCCTACATTTGTGATGATTTAAAGATTATCATCTTGAAGTCACCTTTTCAGTCAAGCAAATCAATATCACTATTAAAACCCTTGTTGTTTCAATACAAAGAATTAGACGGAGGATGTTTTGAAGGTTATGGAGATAGCTTTGGTTGAAAAGGCCATATGGACAGGTAAGCTATCTCCAATTACATCCATGAGCTCGACAGCTCATAAAGCAGTCTATTAAGCCTATGATCGGTCTAACAAATTATATTTGATGACCATTAAGAAATCCATACCTAACCATTTGCAAAGTGGACTTCCGAACACAGACATAGCGAAGGAGTTTCTTGATAAAGTCTCCCAGAGGTACACAGTCTCATCCAGTGTTGAGACAAGTACCTTGATGAAAGTATTATTCTCCATAAAGTATACAGAGGAAAAGGAGAGTAATGGAGTATTTATCAAGAATAGTTTATTTTTGTAGTCGATGAAGATATGGAGACTTCAATGCTTTGATATCCCATTGTGTTTGCTAAGGTGGAGAAACTCAAGTTGTTACTCCTACAGTCCTCGAAGCAGCTTAAAGGAAGACAAAGATGAAGCCCATTAAGTTCAAAGGTAGAAGTTCAAATCTTCTCCACATGCTAACGCTGGTCAAACCAGTTCTAGTAAAGGTCCTTAGGACATAAAGAAACCGGAAGTATGAGGATTAAAGGGAAGACTGAGATTATCAGGTTATTCTTTGATTTACCAATTTTGAACCTAATTTGCGATAATCGCATTAAGTATAAGTGACTATTTAGTGGAACATCTAATTAAGGTGGTCCCACAAAGTAGTAGTTCATATCCAGGATAAAGCCAAATAAAGGAAATGAGGAACTGATGGTTCACAACATTAAAGAGATGGAAGTAATACCTATAGGGGGTGTATATACTGACCTTTATAGTAAGGTTCATTAGGGTTTACACCACACATTTTATGTGTGATCTTTTGATCAATTAAGGAAACTGAAGGTTAACATTTTACATTTAATACTTCTGTTGTACAATTGTTGTTTAATGCAAAACATAAAGATACAACTTTCTTGTCATATAGTTTGTATAGAATGTGTCTTACCCTAAATTAGATATATATTTCTTCGTATCATACTAAACAAGGTATGAAGGACCTGATGAATAAGAAGTCATACATGATGTGACATAAAAGTTTAAGCCACGTTTTCAAAACTAGGATTGAGAGATTGATCAAGGTAACCATTTCTCAATTCTAGATTAAGGTAATTTGGGAACATATACTGACAATTGCAGGGGTAAGTTGACTAATAAGGACACTGAGGTCAACTCATGTTTCTAACTTGTTGAGTTTGATATATAAAGATTTCAGTAGACCTCATATAATTTCATTGTGCAATTCTGAAATTATTATGACATTTCTTGGTGATTATTCCCATCAAAGTCATGTGTTCTTGCTTAAAGACTGAATGTTGAGAACCAGTTGGAAAAATTCATCAAGATAGTCAGATTTGACCGTGGAGGAGAATATCATGGCAAACATGATGTTTCAGGACTTTAAAAGGTCCGCTTGCCAGATATATGGAGTCAGTTGGAATAGTGACTTAGTTCACTATGCCGAGTAGTTCTGAGCAAAATGGTATGTTGACGAAAGACATAATTGCATCCTAAAGGAATTAAAGAAGTCAATGCAGAGCAAAACTAATCTACCTATCTAGAAGTTGAAAAACTCAGCCTTGCGCACAATCGTGTAAAGGGCTGCCCTACTAAGGTAGGATAATGCTTATAAAGAAAGATTGCATACTCGTTTTCTTCATTGCTATTTAGTAAAATATCTCAACCACTTTAGGGCTATAGATTTTACTGTAGATAAGGAGGGACCAGAATAGTGGAATTACAAACAGCTAAGTTACTGGAATACCATGTCTATGATGATGGTAGGCCTTTTTGACCTTTTGGATGATAGCAAGGTGGATACTACAGTTATCCCATTTCCACTACTCATACAGCTAGATCAGGTGGATCTAGATTTTTGTACCATGCCTGTACAGGAACAGGAACTCATACCTATACACAGAGGGATTCCTGGGAGTACAAGATCTTATACAAGTAAGTAAATCCACTGGAGTGAGATGACCTGCTATCCCGTCTGACAACATAGTCTGTCAGGTGTGCTGGACTATATTATTAGAAATATTATGGATCCAATTACTTTTACAAAAACTGTTTCTGGACCTAATGCGAATGTGTGGTGGGATACGATGAATGATGAGATGCAAGTCATAAAGCATAGTAAGGTCTAGGAGCTAGTTGATTTACATCAGGAACTGCAAGCTCATCAGTTATAAATAAAGTTGAGACCTAAAGGATTTCAGGATAAAGTTCAACGATTTATGGACTTGCTCAATTGCATAAGGGTTCACTCAGGAAAAAAGGCTGACTTTGTGTTACCTTTTCTCTCGTATCCTCATAGGATACATTTTGAGTGATAAAATCAATTGTAGCTTATGATGATACAGAGTTACATCAGAAAGTTGTCAAAACCACCCTCCTGAGTAAAAACCTTTATAAAGTGGTCTATACGGTACAATCTGTAGGATCCTAGGATCCAGACAGTACTTACATGTTTTTGAGTTATGCAGATCAATATATAGTTTATAACAAACCTCCTGAAGGTGATACCTTACATTTGATGAGGTTATGGCCTCTTCCGGCTTTTTGGAAAATAAAGTCAGAAGGATGCCCATACTATGAAGTTGAGGGGGAGCAAAGTTATCTTCCTATTATTGTATGAGGGTTGTAAATTGCTCACATCAAGTCACTTGATCATATTGTATGAGGATAAGCAACTTTTGATCAAGAACCTTGACATAAAGGACCTTGGTATAGCATCTTCTGTCCTAGGTATTCGGATTTACCAGGACATATCTCAACACTCACCAGATCTCTCAAAGAATGCATACATTAAGAATGTGTTACAAAGGCTTAATACGGTTGATAGTAAACTTGTCGTAACACCTGTCTTTTACAGTGAGAGATAATCTTTGATACAGTACCCAAAGAATAAAGTGAAAAGAGAGATTATGAGGAATGTTTCGTATTCTAGTATGGAGGATAGCCTGATGTATGCTAGGCTATGTACTAGATAGGACATTGCATTTACTATTTGACTATTTGGTCAATATCTGGTTAATCCAATTATAGACCTTTCTAATACAGTCTAGCGAGTATTTAGATACTTGAAGGAATCAAAGATTATAAGTTGACATATAGTAAAGTCAACAGACTAAACCTCGTAGGGAATTCAGGTTTAAAGTTAGCTATGTGTTCAGATGATCAAAAGTTCACTTAAGGTTACAGTTCAAGTTTGCAAATAGTATATAGTTGTAAAAGTGTGTCAAAGAGACATGGGTAACTTCCTTGACTAGACATGTAGAGTGCATACTAAGGGGCTACTTCACAAACGGTTTAACTCAGAAATTTAATTTCTTAGTTGTCTGTGGTCCATTCAGTGGCTAGACCCATTTGGTTTTACTATAGTATTCTTCTTACAGTGTTGTTTAATGACAACGAAGAATATCATAGGGTCATAGCAGTTAAAGATCAATTATTTGGTTATAAGAGTGTTGACACAAAAAAGTGACACAAGGTTTGGAGCATTTAAGGACTGAGGAATTGTGAGTCTCATTTAACTAAAGGACTTCACCCATTTGTGTTTTGTAACACAAGTATACATTATGGGTGTTTTGATGTCGTTAGACACTGCCAATTAGGGGATCGTTATGTTTGCTCCATGTATATTTGTACATTTTAAAGTATTATGATAGTATAATGGTTACTGATAAAGATGATCATCGTTTATCCTCAGCATTACGTGTCATCATACATTGTCATAAGTATGAAAGTCTTAAGATTTGTGTCAATCTTAAGAATTTAAAGCTCATTGGGTATATATACAGATTGACCTTGTGCCTATGTCATTTAGATGCATACAGTTTAGCATAGATATCTATAAAGTTTGACATGACATAGGGGGATATAAGTTTTTAATTCCATAAAGGTTCTCTAATGCAGTTTAGCAGTCAGTTGGAGAACATATGTTGGACCCCGAACTTTTCGATTAATTGAGAAATTGTTGGTGATTATTCATGTGTAGCCAAAAGGAGAATTCTTGAATTTGAAATGAAATGACAAAGATGGATTAGATATAAGATGGGTTATTTGTGAAATGTTGGAAGTTAAAAGCTAGAAAATGTATATGTTCAATGAGTATGCTTTGGTGTTGTAGCCATAACTTTTTCTCTAGTTATCCAAACGAAATGATTCTTGATTTGGGTTAAATTAGAGAGTCAAGGCTACAAATTGTCCGATGTAATTGAGCCTTAATTCGGTCTTTAGGAGTGTCAATTTTTGGATGGAAGTTGATCACAGAATATTGTTTCAGCATAAGAATAGTTTGGAAATGTTGGTGTATAACTTTCAGATTTCTGAACCAAATTGAATGATTTTGATGTCATTAAAAAAGTGAGACAATGAGGAACCTTTTTCAAGAAGGAAGTGTTACCAAATTCCTTCAATTGCATGATTAGAAAAGGTGTTGATTTTCGGAAGGAGTTAAGCATGACTTAAATGAATTTTGAGGTCTTAATAGAGTATTTTTGTGGAATTAATTAGCATGTTAAT
>JANITX010000003.1:23887504-23900473 GCA_027564395.1 Erythroxylum ulei
CATTTTTATCCTTAGGGGCAATTTTGTCCATGTCTCATAAAGTTGGACTAACATTAATTGCAATTTTAGTTTTTAAATAAATAACCGGTTAAGTTATGCCATTTGATCCAGATAAAGATAATAATGTGGCTCAATAAATGATCTAGATTAATGGGTCGAAGTCTAAATAAAAAATAGGTCCTGATTAATGTGGACCGGATAATAATGTGACCCAATAAATGATCTAGATTAATGGGACGAAGTGTAAATAAAAAATAGGTCCCGATTAATGTGGACCGGGTCCATATTGGCCTTGTAATGGAAAAAATTAATATAGAAGCTATATAAAGGTTAAGGTCTCCTGCAGTTACTCAGCTGGTTCACGAGCATAAAGTTTTCTGACCCGTTAAGAGAGCTTGTGATTTGAGGAAACTGTAGAAAGACTTAGCCCGTGAGTCGGTGATCACTCTCCACTAAAGGTCCCGGGAGATTTAGAGACGTTTGGAGCTCAGAATTGGCATCAAAATCAGAGATGGAACCGAAATCCAGGTATTTCGCATTACCTTCATTTTTAATTCTTCCATGTAAATCCGGGGTACGTAATAAAGCTCCCACTACGTACTAACATATAGACTTAAAAGCTACGAGTTTTTCATTGACTTGCCGGCCAAGGCCAACAGCCGATAACATCGGTTCCATTTGACAAAATTTGCTATATATAGAACCTGAAATCGTCAGATTAAACTAAAAACAGCCCCCAGCAGACAAAGAAATTGTCAATGGAGAAGCAGCAAAGTGAGGTGCTGCTTTTCGGGACATGGAGTAGTGCCTACACGAAGAGGGTAGAATTAGCCCTTAAACTAAAGGACATAAGCTACGAGTACAAGGAAGAAGATCTATCAAACAAAAGTGAACTGTTACTCAACTACAACCCAATTCACAAGAAGGTACCTGTATTGGTCCACAGAGGTAAGCCCATATCAGAGTCTCTTGTGATTCTCGAATACATTGACGATTGCTGGAACCATGCTCCGAGACTCTTGCCTGATGATCCTTACGAAAGAGCCAAAGTTCGGTTCTGGGCAGGCTACTATGAGAACAAGGTGCCCCCTTTCACTGTCTCCAAGCTAACTAGAAAACCGTATTAACGCTAATACGGTTGTCTGATTGATGTCAGGTCCTACCGAGTTCAGTTAATATCATGTCTACCACAGGCAAAGAAAGAGCAAATGCCATTGAAGAGTTCAACGAGCTGCTTGGCGTGTTTGAAGAATGTTGCATGAAGAAGGATTTAGCTTCAACTTTTAGTGGGGGAAGTGGAGACCTGAGGTTACCTGACATCACAGTCGGTCCAAATGCGCAGCTTCAGAGCTTTCGAAGAGGCTATTGATACAACCATTTGCCTAGAAAAGTACCCAACGTTTCTCTCATGGGTAAATGCACCGAGTGACTGCCCTTTAAGGAAGGACATTCTTCCTCCCCATGACAAGCTCGTAGGCAGAATTATAGATGCTTCTCTATTTTTCCAGGCTTCAAGGGCTTGATTCGGAAGACTATGAACCTACGAACCTCAAAAATTGATTCCCATCTTCTGATAGTATACTGGCACCTGACAAAGATCATGGCTGCAGATCATAGTTGTTGTGATGTCCGTCGTCGCCATTGACATAACACTTTTGTTATTCATCTCAGATGTTTGAAATGGTGAAGAAACTTGAGAAAAATTATTTGAGCAACCTATTAAATATTTAAGTCTTCCGTATCCTACACTTGAATTAGGACCTTTTCATTTGAAATCCTGACTTATGTCAGCGTGTGCTTCAAAGTGCCACTGTCTACAGCCATGATGGACGTTGGTATTCTTTTGTTTAACGGACTCCCTCCGGGGAGCGTTACGGTCCTAGCAAATCAGAATCCCAAAATCTCACTGCCGATATTTGTTAACGTCCAGCAAGTTTCTGCATCTAAAAGTAGGAACAAAAGGGCAAAATAAACCCGTGCTAGTGATGTGCAAACGCGCACTAAGTAACGAGCTTAAAGCAAGTGCATGCATACACTAACTACTATCTTGGTTAAAGGCCTTCTGAAGTCTATATATTAAATTCGTTACTTTTTAAGGAATTAAACGTCAGCCTTATATTATCGAATTTGTCCATAAGCCGCGGCTACTTCTTTGCACGGCTAAAGGGCTAACACTTGCCTTAAAACTTATCTGCAAGTCGCACCTACTCCATTGCACAGCTAAAGAGCTTACACCTGCCCTAAAGCATACTATTCAAGAAGAACAACGAAGTTGTTAATGCTTGATTTTACTGGCATAACAATATCTCGCTCGACTGTTTCCCATAAAAAGAGCAAATGAATAATCTATGTGAAGTTGTAAACTGATTTTCTTACGTATGCTAGAATTAAAACACCAAGCTAGGTTAACATCCGTAATATACCAAATAATCACATTCCCAAATAAGATACCGGGCAAAACAGTACTCACACATCAGAGAGGATAATTGCATTCAGCATAAACAAACATGAATTTAGCAACTCCACCAGTATAATGTTTGCGAGGACATTGATATTTTAGAAAGACAACAAAACTGGAGCACAATCAAATAGAAGATCAATAATCAAAAAGGATTAATAGACAACATGGCACCAATTTCCAACAACCAAATGCAGGATACAGATTCAAAATGGAAAAACCTAATTTCACTTCTTTAATTCACTATCATCTTTTTCCAAATCCACCGTCTCAACAAAGGCTTCTTCCATTCTAACTCTTTGAAGCCTGCTTTTCCTTTGCCTTCTGAATTTTCAACACCTTTTTCACAATCTTTTGCTCTTCAACCAAAAAGGCTCGGATAATCCTACAAAATCAAAACATGTTGCATTAGTATTATACATGCTTCAAGCAAGGACTAGAAAATGAACATGCACAGAATTGCATATGTTAGAACACACCTTTCTCTTACTGCACTACCAGACAATACTCCACCATAAGCCCGGTTCACAGTTCTCCGGTTTCTTGACAACCTAGACCTTTTATATTCAGCAGGTCTCAAGTGGGGGATCTGTTGACAGAAAAACATTATGATTGCAGAGTCAGATAATATTCATAGCTCCATAGATCTCTGGCTACATAACAAATAATCCAGCCAACTGAATTCCAAATCATACCAATCACATGCTTTAACCAATGGCTTCCAACTGTAGTTGAAAGGCGCAAGCAGTAATGATTCAACGTTACAGATTCTTCATATGATTAATACTACTTAAACTGCATCCTGTACATACAATTTTCATAACAGGTATTGTATAGGTAGAATCAGATGTATGTGAGCAACATGGGATTAAAAGAGATACCAATTATCTTAAGTGGGGAAACAACAGATACATAACAGGAAATTTGGTGGCCCCTAGTAGAAAAGATAAACCAAGTGACAGACTTGGCTAGACCACAGTTGCAAACTGGAAGATCAAAAACTTTTGCAGAAGAAAGAGAGAAGTCTTTTGGTTTTAATTGCAATAGTTTCTTAACAATTAATCTTTCAATAACATGATTTACAATTGCTTGAAATAATCAAAATCAGAAATCATATAGACCTTCAAATGTACAAACGTTCAATTCCATGGTTTAAAAATCAGATTAACTTCAACTGACTTCCATACTACAGATGGGGCCAAATTGTTTGTAGTAAAACTATGAGTATAAGGAATTTGGCAATTTGCACATTAGTCTGTGAGATATAAACGAGGACATTGCTCCAGGGATTGGTTTTTCCATTTGAGCAACCAATTTACTTGGTTCATCATTTCTTAATGCTACTAATGCTGTTATCAGTGTATACCCCAACATCAAGCCTACTGAATAAAGCTATGTTAAAGCAATCATTCAATATCCGTTAAAGAAACAGAAACATCTAATCAAACAGAACAAATAAAATGAAGCATACCCCTTGAATCCTCTTCCCTGTAACAGGACACTTGGGACCACTTGCTCTCTTCTTAGTAGTCTGGTATACCAGCTTACCTCCTATTTAAAAAAAAAAAACCCATATGCATCCACCATGAATACCATAAACAGACATCAGACAATCATAAATTCAAGCCAAAAACAATCCCATTACAGGAAACTTCGAGATCAGAATTTTTTTTAAAGAAATAACATAAAAGAACAAGCTGGAAGATGGTAGATCAAAACATATGAGCAGAGAAGTTAGGGGATTTACCGGGGGTTTTGACGACGCGGTGCTGGTTCGATCTGGTGGCATAGCTATGCCGCTTGCGATAAGTCAGTCGCTGAACCATTTTTCGACTCTCCCTCTCTCTCTAGGGTTTATGAGACCGAAGGCATTGCTGTGCTAGAAAGAGATTATAAAGGGCGGCGGGCCTAATTGATGCCCTAGATCTTACGGTTAGGAACGTGTTTAAAACAACGGCCGATATGGTCATGACATTCTGTGGGCCCAAGTTTTGATTGGACTTGTTTTGGGCCTGAAACTTAGTTGGGTGAAAAAGAATATTCCGTCTAATGGATTTGGGATCTAAAAGCCCACAATGCGGAAAGCCTGGGATCTTAAGACTTCAAGTCTTCAAAATGATATTTGACTATGACTCAGGATAGTATTATATTTTCAGAACCTGGATTAAATTGAGCATTTTAAAAATGAAAACTATTACTTTTTTTTCTATAACCTAATCATATAATAAGTACATAAATAATTACCTTTATATTAAAATAAAGTTAAATTTTTTGGCATTTTATTGAAAAAGATATTATTGATTTTTAAAATTATTTTTTGAAGTTGAAAATTTTATTATCCTTATATAGATGAGTTTGTGGGTATTGTAAGAATTATGTGTAAAACATAAGGACAAAATGGATCAAAAAATAGGTTCATTAATTGATATGAAAAATCTACCTGAAAAAGTGCTTTTTTGAGCTTCTTAAAAATCTGTATTTTGACTGCCAAAAAAGTCAAATCTATTAAAAAAGTGTCTTTTTATTCTACAACAAAACACCCATGTTTTTTTAAAAAGACTTTTGTGGTAGAAAAAAGTGCTTATTGACTTCCTAAAAGCCAATTCAAACAGGCACTAAGTAATTGTATGTCTTTAACTCTATTTTAATATAATTTCTCAAATTTTAGTTGAGAGAATTAAATGCTTATTAGTTATTTTAACGTAAATACAAATAAAACTAAACTTGTCAAAACATTAACTTCAAGAGATGGATAAAAATGCCAAAACATACAAACAGTAATTATATAATTAATTTGCAATAGGCAGTCAATTTCTTCGTAAAAGAAATATTACAAAATATATGAATTTTGAATTCCTTCCAATTGAATTTGCCACTTATGTCATTTTCATTATTATATTTGATAAGTATAATTATGTTAACTAAATCCTAGTAATTATATCTAAAATTATTGTTTTAAATAATAATGTTCTCCTTCTATAATTCCCTAATTTATCAATATTGGGTACCATAAATTCAGACACAACTTTTTAATAGAATTACGTGCTATGTTTTAAGAAAGTATGTTTAATAAAAACATAATTTTAAGAAATGGCCTTGGACTTTCGTTCCAGCAAATTTTTAAAAGCACACGTTGTGCTCCAGTCGAATTTGGCATCTCAGGTAATGAAAAGTAACCGATCCCGAAAACAAGGGCAAAAGCTAAAGTTTGAAGTCTTTATAGAAGTGTACAAGGGATGAATAATTTACATCTGCGGCTGGCTAGCAGGTGTCAAAGATGATAAACTTTTATGTACAGCTGCAGATACAAAAGAATCCGCTGAAAAAGTACGTATCTGACAAATTCTAAGAAGATGGTGGCAATAATCACGATCTCAGCATGGGAACAGCAAGCACGACTGTTCTACAAAAGCTTTCCTATTACGAAAATTTACTTTCTCTAGTTTCTCATGGCACCATATTAGTTGATCTGTTGTTAGTTTGGACATGTTCAGGACCCTTGAAACCAATTTCAGATTGACCCGCGCAACTAGCAAACTCTGATGCAGTGGGTCTTGTTGATGCTGTTGGAACTTTCTGACTATGCAGTTTCCAATCCTCAGTAGGTCTTTAAGTTTTCTCTCTTTCTGCAAGCATGGAACAGATTATTAGCATGTCAAACATTTAGGCTAGAATGTGCACGGATGAGTTCTCTCAAGATTAAACCTTTTGAAGATTGACTTGGACTTCCATCAAAAGCTCCGAATTTACATCGTCCTGAAAATACTGGCGACCATGTAAGGCCATATTACTTTCATCCTTGTCGGCACGAAGAAATTCCCAGAACACCCTGATGGACTCCTCGATGATTTTGATTAGCGTTTCACTTGTAATTGCATATCCTTCATCTCCTCTCTCCCCCCTTCCACTAGAATTATCATCTGCAATGCAATAACATCGTTTAGTATAGTCCATAATCACTTCAAGGTTCTTGGTAATTTGTTAAACTAATTTACCTTTAATGACAGGAACTTGGAGAAGACTGCGAAGAACGCATCGATTTTTGACATAATTCTGAACCCTGGGACCTTGAAACGGCTCATTCTCTATAAACCTTTGCACAAGTACCTGAAATAACTGGAATTCATCGGCTACTTGATTGTATCGATGAAGGTCTTGAAATTCATGAATTTGCATCTCTTGGATTTTACAGTATTGCCAGAGGAGAATCTCCCAGGTTAGGCAAGTCTGTCCAACATATACCATCTCAAATTCCCTGTACATGTCTGCAACGACCTTCTTTGTTGGGTCAACAACAGCAGTTCCTGGCTTGCATGACAACAAGTTCTGTAAAATACCCGACGTTTTGGCTGGAATTGAAAACTTTCGCAGTGTATATGACTGAATTGCGTCTTTCAGCTGAAATAAACCTTCAAGTTGAACAAGGAAAAGCACGTAAACAGGTCATTAAAGAGAAATGGACCGCTAATTTGTGCATAAATTTCTAGCTTTTACTTTTCCTGTGTTAATCTGTAGAATGAGGATATGCATCAATGATAACGGGGATGATGAACAGTTTAACAGTATTATTTTTATTAATTTTTTAAATAACTAAAAAATATGTTTATTCATATGAAATAATTGTATCAGTAAAATATATTTATTATACAACAACGTGGATTTTATAAGTTGAAAATATAATTATATAAAAAAAGGAAAAAGTCGAGGTTAGTATATTCAAGATCAAGAGTTCAATTTGAGGCCTAAAACATAGTTTATGATATTATGATATATTGAGAACTGAAGAAAAAGAAAAGAAAAGAAACAGAGTAAGAGGAGATTTCATAAATTGAAAGTAAGTTGGTGGATCTAAGGTACAAAGAAAGACAAGCTTTAATAGCAAGAAGGACCAGGATATGGAATTCCACCTAATGGAAGCATCTATAATTTCGGGAGTGGCAAAAAGACATTGCAAGCTTTTCAGGAACATTATTGGTGTAAAATTAGTATGTATGGGAATGGGAATAAAGAAGATGGAGACTGACGAAGCAATCCAATTCTCTTAAAAGATCTCCCGAGTTAAAAAGAAACATTATCAGGTGGGACATATCCAACCAATAATTATATAATTAAGTAGTTTTAACTTGCTAATGTTCTTTAAGTTGAACATAGAATTAGGTTATTCGGCTAATGATAAGGTGACGGAAAATCCTATTTAATAAAACAAAAATTCACGCATAATGAATTTAAAAAGGTCAATCGGAAGTAAGAACTGTAGAAAATAGAGATTTAACTACGAGAGCCAGTGGTTTAATGAAACTCACCAGTGGTGTGCATGGTCTGAAAGTTTAAGATGTCCAATTTTTTCATCTTGTCTAAGTACCCCTTATAAACCTTTTGAAACTCTTCCATGTGATCAATCCTGTCTTCAATCTTGAGTGGCTTAAGCTCTGGCATGGGCTTTGGACTCTCCAATTCCCCCGTCTCTGATTCTTCTAGAATTGTAGGAAGACCAGCTTTTCTTGCATTTCTTAGTTCCATCTTAAGCTGTTCTATTAAGTCGTCGTGCTCTAATGAGAAATCTGCACTATCCTGCACGTTAGAGGAGTTGCGTTCTTTTTCTTGCAAGCTAGGTACTTCCCAGGTTTCCAGACGCTTCGTCTCAGGTTCTGCGTTTCCAGCTTCTTGTTCAAGATGATCCTCAAATTGCGCTTCTTCGAACGACGAACTTGATTTCTGTCTCTGGGGTTCTAGTTCAATATATTCTTCATCGGAATCAGTGAACTTGTCCTCGGTTTCTGTGTCTCCGTCATATTCGAGCTTGTGCTCATGAATTTTAACGGGACTTTGATTTCCAGACACTAGTCCTTTGCTAGCGTCTCCATAAGCAAAAAACTTGTAAGTAAAAGAATCGACTTTTGTGTTGCCCCCAGAGGACTCGCTATCTGCGGAGAGAGACTCCTGTTTTTCGTCATATGGCAATTGAGATTCATCTGATGAACTATGATGATCCTCTAATTTATTCATTAGGCCAGCGATCTCCTGCATGTTATACCTCCTTTCGTCGGTGACTATCTCCAATAATTCTTCTTCCTTTTCGCAAACGTCTTCAGCGATCAGATTTTTAGAACAATCCTCTGTTTTATGTGCACCACAAACCTTCTCAATTACCCAGCCTTTAACACCGTTCTCTACTTTCTCTGCATCAAAGACCTCAGTTTTCAATTCACGCTCTTCAAAAGCCTCGACGGGTGTCTTATGGTCCACATCTATTCCTTTCTCCTCCGAACTTCCCTCTTCCATGAAGCCTTGTTCTACTTCTGGCTCCAGTAACTTTTCAACCACAAAACTCTTCTCGAACTCCACCGAAGCCTCCTTTTCCAATTCAAGTTCCTCCATATCCTCACCGGTAAAGCAAGACATCTCAATTACCGAAGGATCTTGCTTGGTGTCATCATTAGAATTGACGTCGACTTCATGAATGGTAAAGCTCACAGTTTTCGCTTCTTCAATAAATCCACTGATACCTTTCCCAGACAAGAACTCATACTTGTTACTACTGGCCGATGAAGCAGCCTCCACAAGAAGATTATCTTGTGTTTTCCCTTCGCTTTTATCAATTGCTGAATCATGAGACGAACTCGAACCAGTTTGATGATTGTTCTTTCGATGACAGACCATACCGGAACTGAAATCATTCTTCTCAGAACGTTTATTGGATTGATTTCTGCCAGAAATAGAAACAATCCATGTAATAGGTGCAGCACAAATATCCCAAGAACAGAAGCAGGCAAGAAAATTCAAGCATACCTGAAGACAAGTCTGAACAACCACCCGAAAACGTAAAAGATGTAGTTGCAAACTAAAACCCAGAAGCAACTAACGACTCTGTGCACATTCCCATAAACAAAATTTCTATTAACCAGACCGAAGTGGGTTTCGGTTGCAAAAACTTTCCCAGTATCCATCAGCTGAATTAGCCTCCGAGGTTTTTTCATTTCTAAGCAAAGTTAACACAGTGACATAACGGGCAAACAAATAAGAAGATGTGAGGATTCATTGAAGATAGTGGACTCTCCACTTGTAGAAAGCGAGGTTTATGGACACAAAAACAGGCATCTGTGATTATGCGTGAGAGAGAGACCAAATTGCCGGGACTGGTGAGAAAGAAAGCTACGTTTTCTAAGAGAAATGGGGTGTATGGAATAATTTATTATTTACCTTTGGTCTTTTCAGTTTTGCATTGATTTCGCAGCAGATTTACCGGTACGCGGAATTCCCAATACTTCAGTTTTTGGTATATTCTGCCTGTGAAGTGACACGTTTCTAAGTAGTTGGACTTGTAGGAGTCAACATCTAAAGTTAGATTATTTACGTTTTGGTTGCGAACTTGTACGCGTAAAGGACAAAAAAATAAAAAGAAAAGGTGTTTCGTTTCTGCTTATAGCCATACACCTGACTTGGTCGGTGATTCCGGGGCCTTTAAATTGGCGTTTATAAAAAAGAAAAACAAAACAAAAGATCAGGGTTTGCGATCCCGTTTATCACATGATTAGTGTTGTTTAACACGATTAATGTAACAGGAATCATGCTTTACTTCATTAGGTACGGGGGACAGAAACCATTAAATCTGTAATTCTAAAAATGAGTCCATTGTGTTAAGCAAGTGAGAGGGTATAGAAATATTCATAGACCACATAATTCAAGAGTAAAACATAACGAGTAAAATAAATAAAACTTTATTTACTTTTAAGTAATTTTTAAAAAGTTACAATTTTTAATTTTCTATAAAAATTTCTTCATTGTTCAAAATTAATGACGAAACATAAAACATAAATATCAACAATTGACATAATATCCTAACTCAGTTTTTAGATCAAATTTAACTTAAATTAATTATTATATTAATAATATTTATGCTGCATATCTTTTATGTTATTTTAAATGAAAATTATGAGAATAATTTTTAAAAAAATTATAATTTGTACTCTTGATGATCCCTATTGTGAATGACATTTGTCTCTTAACTATGAGAACAAGGAGGTGGTTGGTTTGCGTGGAAGAATGATAATAGGAATGATAATGAATATAGTGAGGAATGAGAATGGATATTATCATTAGAATTATGATGTTTAATTAAGAGGAAGGAATGATTATCATTACCATTGATAGTAGTTGGTTTGTAAAAAATATTGAAAAATAAAATTTTATTATATTTTAATCAATTTTATTGTAACTAATTGACTACAATATATTAATTAATTAGAATATTGTATAATTGTAATGCAATTAATTATATTTTAATTAATTAATTACAATAAAATTAATTAAAATAATATAATTAAAATTAATTATATTGTAATTAATTAATTAATTACAATATTTTAATGAATGAATGAATTATATTGTAATTAATTATATTATTTAATTAATTATGTTGTAATTAATTAATTATCATTAAAAATATTGTAAAAAAAGAGCCACTACTAAAGAATGAGTTTCATTCATTTACTAAATAGAAGGTTCGGAGGATTCTTCAAAAGTGAGATATCAAACTATTACCCTATAATGATAATCAACAACCAACCACTCACTTTTTATTCCTTACCTATTAATCCCTTCCTAAACCCAATATCCATCTGCGCTCTCAAACTATTATATATATGAAGAAGTGTGAGGGTTATATTGTATTAATTGACATCAAGATTATAATTATATATAGTACGAGGTGAAAATTCATCAGGGCAAAACAATTATCACCAAAGCTTGCTCAAACTAGAGAAGTGACGTATGGGAAGTTGGGCCGCATAAAACTACCAACAGTTTCATATTGAGAATTGAGTTTAATAAAATTCCACATCAGTTGGTGCGGATAAAACTACCAACAGTTTCATGTTGAGAATTGAGTTTAATAAAATTCCACAATCAGTTGGTGCGTATAAAACTACCAACAATTTCATATTGAGAATTGAGTTTAATAAAATTCCACAGTCAGTTGGTGCGTATAAAACTACCAACAATTTCATATTGAGAATTGAGTTTAATAAAATTCCACAATCGGTTGGTGCGCATAAAACTACCAGCAGTTTCATATTGAGAACTGAGTTTAATAAAATTCAGTTTATGACTTCCGTGCTATATCATATATGTGGGGCCAATTTCGGACAATGAAATTTGCAAGATCCATCTCGGCCATGGCCTGCCCGGAAGATTTGAGACCTTGGCTTGATTTCGAGTTTCCAACATCTTTCATCTTTCAACTTTTCCATCAGTTAATTACTCACTCCACCGACAAATATCAGAAATTATGTATCTGATTTTCAATGCATTCAACTCTCAGCGTTACAAAAGAAATGAATTTTGTACACAATTATAAAGTTACTAATATAGCTTTAATCAAGGTTTCGAGTCGCTTGACACAACTTACTAGCATTTAAGAGCATACTAAACTTCCAAATGAAATAACAATTCTCTTTACCAAGAAACAAGAAAAACAAAAAGGACAATTGCAAACGAATTGTGAAAAACAATTGCCTTTCACTTAATAAAAAGATAAAGAAACATGTGCTCCTTTTTATTTTACTTTTTATCATGCCACTAAACGGAATTCTAATGGTAGCTTAACAACTATCATCTAGTAGTTGGTAAACAGCACACATTAGCCACAGAGACAAACGAGTTTTCTGCTTTATTATTCTTGAAACAAAACAATCTGAGCTTTTGATTTGAGAGGTTGTGGTTTATTTCCAGAGAGTGATAGATTGTTTCATGGACTGACTCCATTCAAGGTGTCGTTGTTCTTGACTTAAACCCAATTTTGTCCGTACAAAATGGAAATGGTTTAAACGCCGGCGGTTCGAGTCACTTTCTGGTTGTAATAACATCATTAATTAAAGGCCTCATAATCATAACACTTGTGAAGATGTGAATTACATGCGTGGATTGAAAAAGACTGAAAAGTATCAACCAAAAGAAACAGGTAAGAGAGATATCGATGCCAACCTATTGAATATAAAGCATAGGATTGCTAAATGTACATAAATTAATCTTTCAAATATATAGCTTCCCAAATAAATTTTGATGAACTTTCTCTGTGTTTATGGACCAGTTGCAAAATATACATAATCCCAGTCGTAAGCACACATGGTTTTCCCTTAGTCGTAATATATATGTTTAGTTTTATCTTTCAAAAAAATCCAAAAATAAAAATCTAATGTCATTTTATTAAAATGGTAACCCCTAATCACCTTAAAGAGTAAAAAAGAAATAGAAATTGGGATGTGGTCAGGTCGGAGAAGCGTCCTTTATTAAGTATATATACTAAGAACGAGTTGGGATGGACGACCACGCAATCCATCTCAACCGCCCATTTAATCTAACGGTGACATTCTTCTGCTCCCCCTCTCTGAAAATTCTCGAGCCATCCTCCCTCTCTGAAAGTTCTGCAGCTATCTATTCTTTCAAATCTATCTGTTCATTGAATGTTGTGCCTCCCCAGTTATATCAATCCATCCCAACCGGCCATTTAATCC
>JANITX010000003.1:24087273-24098941 GCA_027564395.1 Erythroxylum ulei
TCCATTTCATTAGGTTCCGATTAAGAGAGACGACCCGAGGTTGCACCTTATATTGCAATCCTTGGAATTAAATTATTATTGATTCAGCTTCCAAGGGTTTGATCTTTAGATCGAAACGAAGAGATGATCACCTTCCCTATAACCTAAGAAGACACATTTAACAGCATGGGGCTTTAAATTTCCCTCATTAATATGAACAGAAACAGGACACTCAAAAGCACGAAGATTAGAACAATCAATAGGGTTACCTAAATAAACTTTTTCTGGGACTTTACCGTCGAGAGAACAATGTGGGGAATGATTGATAAGATAGCATGCAGTAGTAGCCACCTGAACCCAAAACTCATGTCCTAACTTAGCATAAGAAAGCATGCATTGAATGTTCTCTAATAGAGTCCTATTCATATGATTAGCAACTCCGTTTTGCTGAGGCTTACTAACCAAAGTGTGATGTCTAGCACTGCCTTCCTTCTTGCATAGGTTGTCAAAAGCACCTTCACAAAACTCAAAACCATTGTCATTTCTCAACCGCTTAATTCTTACCTATTTGGTTCTTGACCAGGGTTTTCCACTTCTTAAATGTGGGAAGGACTTCATTCTTCTTCTTTAGGAAAACCACCAAACCTTACAGGAGAAATTGTTAATGATGGTCAACATATACCTTATACCACCTTGAGAAGCAACACAAGAGGGACCCCATTGTTACAGATACAAGTCTACTTAACAGTGACGTACACAAGCAACCATAGGAACATTTCAAATGAAAGTCCAACATTATTCTATAGACTCTTCAATACCGGAATTACTCTCGAAGGAAATCTATTGTGCAAGCTGTGTGAATTCTTCTAGAACCTATGAGGTGGCAAGCTCACAGCTACACATTTGCGATATTCTCGCTGAAATCAGAAACAGAATTTGTTAGAGTTGTAATAAAAGAAAATGATGTAATAGAGAGAAGATCAATTAGAAATAAAATCTCCGGAATTCCTCTTCTCTCTCGATGCTCTCTCTTTTTATCTTTTGTATTGGCTAAGCCTTTTCTGTCAAAAACTTTCATGGTATCAGAGCTACCATGTCTAACGACACCAGCTCCACCAACCAAGGACCACTCTCCTCCGTAAATCCTATATCTCAAATTACATCTAGTTCACCCATGGATTTTTCTTCTCTAGGTAAAACCCTTAATTTCAACCTTATCAAGCTAGATAACTCCAATTACGTGTACTAGAAAACTGAAATACTCCCCATCATTATGACCTTGACACCCATATCAACCCAGAAAATCCTATACCACCCAAATTTCTTGACAATGTTGGAACTCTCATTAACTCTCATTCCTAATCATGATTACAACATATGGAGGAAATCAGATCAGCTTCTCATGAGCTGGCTAATCTCAACTATTAATGAGGTCTTAATTGGCCAAATATCACACTACAGTTCAGCCTTAAAGATTTGGCAATGTCTATTTAAGACCTTCAGTCAGCAATCAATGACTAAAATAGCCCAGTTGCATCAACAACTCCAAAATATGCAAAAAGGCTCAGATTCCATCTGTAGTTATGCAATGAAAATTAAAGGAGTAGGAGACTCCTTAAAGGCTGTTGGGTATGACTTGAAAAACAAGGATCTCATTATGTCTCTCATAGGAGGATTAGGCCATGACTTCGATCCTATTGTGGTTCTAATTCATTCTCAATTGGAAACTATAACTTTTGAAGATGCTAAATTCCAGTTACTCATTCATGAGCAACGCATAGCCCATCTTAATGCCAGTACAAACGTCTCAATCTCTACCTCTCATCCCCTTTCTTAACCAACAGAACACCAAGCTCATTTTGCCTATAATATTGATTTCAACAAACTCACTAGGGGTGGCCCTAGAGGAAGACACAGAGGTGGGAGATCTGGTCGATCTAGAAATAGACTGTATTGCCAAATATGTTCTAAACCAAACCATTCAGCCTGGCAGTGCTTCAAATGTTGTGACCAAACCTTCCAACGTGCTATGCCTCAATCTCCTCACCCTAACTCGTTTCACCCCATATCATATCCACCACCTACACATCCGAATCCATACCACCTTCTCTTTTACCCAATTCTCCCTTTCCATCTCAGGGTCACTACCATCAAGCCTCCTCATATCTTGCCACTCCTGAAACTGTCAAAGACCCTTCCTGGTACATAGATAGTGGTGCTACCAACCACATAACCTTTAATATAAGCAATCTCTCCCTGCATAGTGAGTATCAAGGTACAGACACTCTTTTGGTTTGTAATGGTTCGAAATTAAAAATCTCTCACACAAGCAGTACCCACTTCTCCTCTCCCTCTCTACCCTCCTCTATTTTATGTTTGAATAAGATCCTCTGTGTTCTTTCAATTACATAAAATCTTCTTAGTGTTTCTCAATTTACTAAGGATAATAACACTTACATTGAATTTTTTGATGCCTATTGTATGTTCAAGGATTTGAGAACCAAGCAAGTAGTTCTTCAAGGATGCTTTAAAGATGGATTATACCAAGTTGATCTGGACCTCTCTAGTTGATCAACCTCACCAAACTCAGACACAAATCAAAGAGTCGTTTCTGGCTTACTTCCCAGTCCTTTGCTAAATACAAACAAGTGTCACTTAGCTTCTATTGTAATATATGGCATGCCCGTTTAGGACACCCAAATTCAAGAATTCTCAATCTTATTTTACAAAAATTGTATCCCTCTAATAGCAATTCTCAATTAGATTTTTATGACTCGTGTAAGATTGGGAAAATACACCAATTACCATTCACTCCATTAAAAATCTCAGCTACTAAGCCTCTTGAACTCAGATATTCGGATATGTGGGGACTAGCCCTATACCTTCATCTACAAGGTCCATATACTATGTTACATTCATTGATGCCTTTAGTATGTTCTCATGGATTTTTCCTCTAAAACTGAAATCTGATGTATCTGATGCCTTTATGAGATTTAAGCTACAGGTTGAGAATTTTTTGGATCTTAAGATCAAATGCTTTCAAGTATACATGGGTGTAGAATATCTAAGTTTGCAAAAAACACTCACTCTACAAGGCGTTCAGACTAGATTTTCCTGCCCATACACCCATCAACAAAATGGGGTTGTTGAGAGAAAGCACAGAACAATAGTTAAGGCAGGTTTAACCATGCTAGCTCACGCTCATCTTCCTCTCAAGTTTTGGCAAGAGGTTTTTGAGTATGCAACTCATCTACAGAATCTCACCCCATCATCAGCTTTGAACTTTATTTCACCTTTTGAGAAACTATTTCACAGAACTTCTTACTACAGCTTTCTGAAAGTCTTTGGGTGCTCAATGTTCCCTTATTTATGGCACTACTAATCTCACAAGTTTGACTTCCACTCACAAAAGTGCCTATACTTTGGAATCAGTTCAAATCATAAAGGGTATAAGTGCATAGACAAAACAAGACGAGTCTTCATCACCAGGCATGCGATTTTCAATAAGGTACAATTTCCTTACTCTGAACTATTCTCTTCTTCCTCTATTTTTTCTTCTCCTTACACGCCTTCTTTACCTATTACTACACTGCTGCCAGTCACTAAACCTATATAGAACAACACATATCAAAATAACCTCACTACAAATACACAAACTTCCTATCTATTAGCTACTACTGAACCTACCTCATCTTCTCCGATATCTAACCCTCAACCTAGGCCACATCCCATGCACCGAACCCATAACATGACAACCAGATTCCAATCTAGCATCTTTAAACCTAAGTTTTATATGGCAATCGCAAATACAGAATCTACCATTGTCAAACAAGCCATTTCAGACCCAAAATGGCTTGCTGCAATGCAAGATGAGCTCACTGCCCTTCACACAAACAACACCTGGATACTTATTCCTACTTCTCCTAGCTATAATGTGATCGGTTCTAAATGGGCCTTTCGCATTAAACATAGACCAGATGGCACAATTCTCAAATATAAAGCTCGACTGGTTGCCAAGGGGTTTTATCAAACCCCTGGCATTGACTTTGACAAAACCTTTAGCCCAGTTATCAAAGCATCTACCCTTCGCATTATACTTTCATTAGTTGTTCATTATAATTAGTCCATCAGGCAAGTTGATGTTAACAACGCCTTCCTTAATGGGGACCTAATTGAGGCTATTTACATGTCCCAACCTCCCTAATTCTCTGACCCCAGATATCCCCACCATGTTTGCCACCTAAACAAAGCTATTTATGGGCTCAAACAAGCCCCAAGATCCTGGTTCCATAAACTGCAGCAAGCACTTCTTTCCTGGGGTTTCCTAAACTCTGTTTCCGATCAAGTCTTTATATACACAAAACGGCAGGGACTATTACTTACCTTTTGGTATATGTCGATGACATTCTCATCACTAGAAATGACCCATCTTACATAGCCAATCTCATTTCAAGACTAAACTCAACCTTTGCACTTAAAGACCTTAGGGACATCCACTATTTTTTAGGCTTTTAAGCCTATAGAGATTCCACTGGACTCTATCTCTGCTAATCTAAATATATCCTGGACATTCTTAAAAAGACACATATGGAGAACTGTAAACCCAGTCCTACCCTTATTGGTAGTAGCTCAAAGCTTACCCCTCATACTCTCCTATTTTCAAAGATCCCACTCTTTTCAGAAGTACCATAGGTTCTCTACAATATCTTGTCCACACTAGACGAGATATAGCCCTTTCAGTTAACCGTCTCAGCCAGTTTCTTGTCCAGCGTACACATGCCCACTGGGCTGCCTGCAAACGCATTCCGCGTTATCTCAAAGGAACTATGCATGTTGGACTGACATTCAAAAAATCCACTCTCAACCTTTCTCTTTATAGTGACAGAAGAATCACCACTAGATATTGCCTATTTCTAGGTCACAATTTAATCACCTGGAGCTTAAAGAAACAAACTGTTGTAGCCAGGTCAAGCACCGAGGCGGAGTACCGCTCAATGGTTGCTGCTACTACTGATGTTTTATGGCTGAAAAATCTATTTCTGAACTAGGTTTTCCCATTACCCTACCAACTGCACTCTGGTGTGACAATACGAGTGCTATTTCACTAGCCTCAAATCTTGTTTTTCTTGCTCGCACAAAGCACATCGAGCTTGATGTTCACTTTGTCTGAGAAAAGGTTTTGGCAGGAGTAATCCAACCCAGATATGTGCCATTAGTAGACCAAACTGTCGATATATTCACAAAGTCGCTACCACAACAACTTTTCGATCACTTTTGTATCAAATTGAATCTAAGGTTTTCACCTCAATTCAATTTGAGGAGGGGGGGTTACAAATACAAGTCTACTCAACAGTGACGTACGTAAGCAACCACAGGAACATTTCAAATGAAAGTCTAACATTATTCTATAAACTCTTCAACATCGGAATTACTCTCCAAGGAAATATGTTGTGCAAAGTGTGAATTCTTCTAGAACCTATGAGGGGGCAAGCTCACAGCTACACATTTGCGAATTCTCATTGAAATTAGAAACAGAATTTGTTAGAGTTGTATTATAAAAGAAAATGATGTAATAAAGAGAAGATCAATTAGAAATAAAATCTCCAAAATTCCTCTCTTCTCTCTCGATGCTCTCTCTTTCTATTTTTTGTATTGGCTAAGCCTTTTCTCTCAAAAACTTTCACCTATAGATCGGAATGAATATAATCTAGAGTACTTTTGGTCCTGTGAATCCCCGAGGAAGAGAAAACACTCAAGTTTGTTTACTAAAGACACAATGTTCATAGAACTCCATATTACCTGAACTTTGAAACAATAGACACCTCTTACACAAGATTGGCATACCTTTCTCACCCATATGGCCTAAGTGTAAAGCCACAACTTGGTGGCATATTGGTGAGACTTAGCTAAGGCAACATCAACAGTATCAATAACAGTAGAGCCCTTCAACACATAAAGAGTACCGTGTCTTTTCCCTTTAAGGATTACAAGATTACCTCGGGACACCTTTATGACTCCACCTTCAGAGGAGCACCTACGCCAAAGAGACTTAAGTGTACTAAGTAAAATAAGGTTACATTTCAAATCAGGAATGTGACAAACATTAGTGAGTGTTTTAACAACACCATTTTGAGTTTTAATATTGATTGTACCTTTTCCCACCGCATCACACTGTGTATTGTTACCCATAAAGACAACACTATTAGCATTTTCATAGGTGGCAAACCAATCCCTATGAAGACACATATGAAAAGTAAAACTAGAGTTTAGGATCCATTCATCTTTGGATTATTGTTCTCCTTGAACCACTAAAAGAGCATCCCTTCCTGAACTAGAATCCACCACAATAGTCTCAAAGGTAGAATCATATTAATTACCCTTGTTTTTACCTTCTTTTTCAAGTTTATTTTTCAATTTATAACAGTCTAAGATCTTATGTCCAATTTCCTTGCAATATTTACATGTAATATTGGCATATCTACCTCTAGACTTAGATCTAGACTTCTTATAGCTCTTATTACTCTCTCCCTTCTTAAAAGTTCTACCTCTAAACGTTAAACCCTCAACCTCCTTCTTAATGGAAGCATCAAACTTTTCTTTAGACAACAAAGCATATTTAACTTCTTCTAAGGAGAGAGTTTCATGGTTACTATAAAGTATAATTTCTTTAAAGTGCTTATACGAATGAGGTGGTGAAATAACAAGAAGCACTACTTGATCATCATCATCAATTTTAACATCAAGATTTTCCAAATCAATAATAATGGAATTAAATTCGTTAAGATGAGATGGGATGAGTGTACCTTCAGACATCTTAGGTATAAAGAGACGTTCTTTAAGACAAAGTTTAGTTGCCAGACTCTTCTCCATGTAAAGGGACTCCAATTTTAACCAAAGTCCTGTAGCGATAATCACTACTTCTCTGAGCACTTCACGCATTAAGCATAACTGAAAAACGGACAAGGATTTTTCATCCAACTCTTCCCAATCCTCGTCTGACATATTAGTAGGTTTCTTTGTCTTGCTAGACAAAGTTTTTTTCAATCCATGTTATGTGAGTCATATGGACCTTCCAAATAGCAAAACTAATTTTTTCGTCGAACTTGTCGATGCCAAATTTAGTTGAAGGAGACATAGCGACAAGACTTGATTGACCAAAACAAACCTTGCTCTTATACTAGATTGATGTGCTAGTAGTTGTGGAAGCAATGGAATCACTCAAGTAAATAAAGAAAAATAGTAGAAGGATACAAATAATTTTAATGTGAAAAACTTGAGTGTTGAGAGAAAAACCTATGAGGCGAAGAGAGCCCGAAAATATGTACTATGTTAAAGAAAGAAAAATTATAGGTGTTTTCTCTCTCACACACACACACATAAACCCCAAGACTAATGAAGAGTACACCAATACGATGTTGTAAAGACCCCTAAGGGGGTGTTTATATAGTAGTATAACCTAAGGCTAAGAAACCTACACAAAGTAGGAATTTGAAAATAGTGACAAAAAAGGAAAGTAAACCTACATATAGTAGGAATCTTCACAAAGTAGGAATCTTGAAGGCTTGGATCATTATCCTAACACCTATGCTTCACTATCTTCTACTTACCAAAACTTTTTAGCTTCTATATTTGATGTGAGCATTCCAAAAAATTAGAGGGTTGCTATTGCATGTCCAAAATGGAGGGAAGTCATGATTGGGGAAATAAGAGCATTAAAAAAATTTAAATTTGGGAGTTAGTGTCGCTTCCATTTGGAAAAAGCACAGTTAATTGTAAATAGGTGTTTATCGTAAAACGAACATTAGAGGGGACTATGGAGTGGCATAAGGAATGAATTGCGGCCAGAAGTTTTACCCAAGCCTATGAGGTAGATTATGAGGAGATTTCGCACTAGTAGCCAAAATGATGTTAGTTCGTGCTCCTTTATTATATGCAGTAAATCCAAAATGGTCTTTTCATCAGTTTGATGTTAGGAATGCTTTTTTGCACGGTGACTTACAAAAGGAATTATATATGCAAATTTCGCTTAGTTTGAGAGTGTTAATACAGTTAGAAAGGTATTTTGGCTGCATCGATCACTTTATGGTTAAAGCAATTATCATGAGCATGGTTTGTTAGGTTTAACTTAACCATTAAGAAGATAGGTTATCTTCAAAGCTCTTATGATCATGCTTTATTTTATAAGCATAATGGAGATAAAATGTCAGTGTTAATTGTGTATATTAATGATATTGTAATGATAGATGATGATGAGGTTGAAATTGTGAGTTTGAAGAAGCACTTGTTACAAGAGTTTAAGTTCAAGGACTTAGGTCCATTAAGATATTTCCTCAAGATTGAGGTGACCAAGTCCTCTTATAGGATTCTTCTATTCTAGTAAAAGTTTCCCCTTAATTTGCTAAAGGAAGTTGCCAGGTTAGGCAGCAAACTCGTAGCTACCCCAACTGACCTAAATGTGAAGATGAAGGCTAGTATTAAAGCGGTCATTGAGATGGGGCAATATTAGATTTGGTGGCTAAACTTATTTATCTCTCTAACACACGTCCTAATATTGCCTTTGTGATAAATATAGCGAATTGCTACATGCATTCCCCTCGATAATCACATATGGAGATCATCTAAATAATACTTCAATATCTAAAGAGTGCTTAAGTTGTGGCATTCTTCATGCTCTCCAAAATGGCATGCAAGTTAAGTTCCTCACTAATGAAGACTGATCCGGCTCAGTTGATGATCAATGATCAACATCTGGATATTATACCTTTATGAATGGAAATCTGTAAGTTGGCAGAGCAAGAAACATAGTGTTATTGTAAGATCTCCAACTAAAATAGAACTACAAGCTTTGGCTCTAGGGGTTTGTGAGTTGTTGCATTGGTGGTTGACGAGTCTCCATATAAATTGTACTTAACAATCATGCTACAATTGGAATAGCTTTAAATCTAGCTTACGATTGGAATAGCTTTAAATCTAGTTTAACATGATAGAGTTAAACATGTTAAGGTAGATACAACATTTTAACAAAAAAAGATTGATGATGGGTCAGTGGAAATTTCATTTGTTTGATCCAATGACCAAGTTTTAGATACTTTTGACGAAGGGCCTTAGTGGAACACATTTCTCGCTTTTAGTAGGCAAGATGGGTCTTTAAAATATCTTCACCTCATTTTGGGGGGTATGATGAAATGGTTTTCTTGTAAGATTATTAGCATTATGGGAATTAAACAATATATGTATTTATTTTTCTTTTATTTCCTATAGACTATATATGTATATTTTCTCATCCCATAATAATATACACAATTTTCCTCTCAGTAAAATGACAACCTAGGATGTGAAATTTGAATTTCATAACTTTTTACTTTGTTATTAAATTTGGCTTAAATATATCATGATATCCCTTTCTTTAAAATGTAAAATACCATAGAGAGATTGCAATAATAACCTATGAAATGCCATTATGTTTAACAATGGAGTTCTTTTTCGAACACATAATGTTACTTATGTTCAATAATAGATGTTGGTTCTCAAAGGAATGAGTGTCTTTTCTCACTTTTATTTTTTAAAAAAGTTATATAAAAGATAAAAATATTTAAAATATACAATAAATCATAATCTTTGAAAAATATTTAAAAAGAATTATAATATTTTAAAATTATTTCAGTTTAATTATAAAATATCAAAACTCTGGTCTGATATTTATTTTGTACTTTTATTATAAAATATATATTTTAAAATCTATTTATTTGAATTAAACTTAAATTATTATAATAAAATCTAATTAATTATAATAAACTCTAATTAATATCAATAAATTTAATTTAATTTAATAAATAATTTAATTTAATGTTAATGTTAATGTTAACTCTAATTTAACTTTAATAATCCTACTTTTAAATAATCTTAACTTTCTCTTATATAAAATCCCCAAATTTGCCCTTATAGACATCGATTTCGATCTATTATAAAAGCTTTCAAAAAGTTAACGTATCTAATGCACAAGGCTCCTCACTTTGCGGAGGATTGGGGAGAGACATAATGTACATAACCTTTCTTTTGAATTTTTATAAAGAAGTTATTTTCGTGACTTGAACTTGTGACCTTATGGTCACAAAGGAGCAACTTTATGTAAGACTCCAATATCCTAAAAACATGAGACTTCTAACGAGCTTGTCCATGCAATTTTCTCTCTCATGTCTATTTTTCATGTTTTTTAAAATAATTTCCTCAACTATTTTTGCCTTATGCTCTTACTCCAAACTAGCATTTTCTCATATATTCATTTTGTTCATTATTTTCAATCGATTTTTTTCCTAGTCTTTTGTGTTATTTTGTCACTTATGGATTACTACTCTTTCACGGCTCGCTCCTTTCTCTCATTTATGTATTCTATCCAGTGTTATGAATATCGTACCAGTATCTATACCAAATTTGATTCTGGTACAATACTATACTAGTACCTATCAATATCAAGTATCGTTTTGGGTAATCTTATAAATTTATAAGGTAGTCCCTAATTTTTTAAAATTGTAATGCTATACTTTCACAACTATAACTCATTTTGTTTGATTACATAATTCAAACATAAAATAAAAAAATATAAACTATTTTGTGTAATTATATAATTTAAAAATAAAGTCACAATTATAATATATTTTGTATGATTATTCATTCAATCAAAAATTCGCAAGTCATAACTATAACTCTTTTTGTGTTATCATATAATTCAATTATAAACTCATATATACAATTCAATTTTTATAATCACATAATTCAACCATAAACGCTTAACTATAACTTATTATGTGATTCAACTATAAACTCTTAATTATAACTTATTTTGCATAATTATTGTTTAGTTGATTAAATAATCCAATCATAGAAATAAACTAACAATTATAATTCAATTTTTATAATTACTAATCATATAATTCAACCACAAATTAACTAATCAATTTTGATGATTAAAAAATTTTATTTACAATATAACCCAATTTATAATAAAGACTAATGTTTCATTCAAATTTCAATATATGTCAATCTCAAATTTAGGACAAAAAGAACCTCAAATTTATATTCCAATTCTAACTTTGAAACAACAAGTGAATAACTTAAAACCCAAATTCATAGTCGAATTCAAAATTCTAGTTTCTAATCATCACAAAAAGGCAGAAAGACAACTAGTTCTAATTTCCAAGTGAACGTCGTGATAAGTGATAAGTCAGTAAGTCCACAAGCCTACAACACAATCAATCACACACAAACACACATATATTCTCTAATCCACAATTGCACACAAAAATGGAACGTTGGCTTAAGCTCACAACGTTGTAATTTTAGGACACAATAGTGCAACACAAGACATGAGGGTGATGACTAGTAACGACTGGCTAGCGACTGGAGATTGGAAGAGAAGATGAGTTTGCGTCTGGTTGATGAACCGCGGAGGAGGGGAGCTGACTGACAACGATAAGTGGCGAGTTGTGGGCTACTGGATTTGAGGTTTTTCTTACTTTCGAGTGAGCGAAGTGTCACCGGAGACACCATCATAATGCATTATGTTGACTAGCAGGTTAACTCTGCGCAAATGCGCAGTAAAAATGCCCAGTGCTTTTAATAAAAATTGAAACGGGTAAGAAATTTTTTTTAGTCATATAAAATTATAAAAATAGCTTAATAAAAATTGGAA
>JANITX010000003.1:24389516-24415433 GCA_027564395.1 Erythroxylum ulei
GTCAAATTTTATTGAACCCATTCAATTAATTTGTATTGTAGGATAATGAAGATTGATAAAACTTGGATGGAAATTTCTAATAAAGCACTGCCACAATATGAAAAAGGAGTTAATGAATTTCTATATTTTTTATTTAGACATTTTGATGAAGGAATAGCAGTTCGTTGTCCTTGTAAAAATGCAACAATAATTTATTTAGGACAAGTCAATCAATTTATGACATTTGATGTTAAATGGGATAAACAGAAACTACAAGCAATGGTACCATCATGGAAAGGGTCTACAATATTATTCTGATGACAAAAATGATAGTAATCAGAGTAATAAAAGTGAAAATGATGATGAAATGCATGATATGTTATGTGATATTGCGAAGGATAATTCTTATAATCTAAATGAAGAAGCTGATGATCTTATTAGAGGTGCCCCCACCAGTCCAAATAAGGAAGCTACTAAGTTGTGTAGATTATTGAGAGAATTGGAGCAAGAGTTATATCCTGGCTGTGAGGAATCTTCCACACTATCATTCATTGTTAAAGTATTGAATTGGAAATGTCTTTACGGGATTAGTGCAAATGCAGTTGATGAAATGCTTCAAATAATGAAAAGATGGTTTCCTAAAGGTAATAAAGTTCCTAGCTCATATATTGATTTTAAGAAAGTTTGTCGAGATATAGGGCTTTCATATGAGAAGATAGATGTTTGTGTAAATG
Organism: Erythroxylum ulei; assembly: GCA_027564395.1. Lineage (NCBI taxonomy): Eukaryota > Viridiplantae > Streptophyta > Magnoliopsida > Malpighiales > Erythroxylaceae > Erythroxylum > Erythroxylum ulei. Next base: position 24,390,230 of record JANITX010000003.1, read on the forward strand.
ATTGCATACTTTACAGAAATAAATATAAGAATGCTCAATCTTGTCCAACACATGGTAAATACAGTTGGAAGAATAATGGGAAAATTGGGAATATGATTAATGAGTATGACCGTAGGAAAAAGATTCCACAAAAAATCTTGCGATATTTTCCGCTAACTCCTCACTTGTAAAGATTATACATGCCATCTAATTTTGCTAAAGATATAAGCTGGCATAAGGAAAATGTCCCAACTCGGTACCACATTGGGCATATGACAACTGTCACATACTAGGGCTAAAGACAAGGCTAACTGAATACCTTTTTTGAAAACATCTGAGTAGCACAACGACTATATTTTAAAAATTCAAAACTCAATCAAAACACTTACAAATTAGTTTTAAAAGAATTTCTATATTTATATTAAAATTCTACCACAACTTCTGGACTTTTAAGTCCACTCAAAAGCAATCTCAACGACAATACCAAAAGTCCATACATAAGGTCTTTTACAAACAACAAGATAGTCAAGAGTTAATTTATAAAATTATAAAGCATATTAACATAACCAACCTAATAAAAACAGTTCATGAGCCATTATGCATCAAAAGTACAAAACAGAGGCTACCTACGTGCAGTAATGTCCCGAAAACGGGAAAAGACCACACTATCCACTCAAAGCTTCAAACTCACTAAATTAACCTGCATGGATGGAAAGCGGAGGGGGTGAGTACACTATGTACTCAGTCAACAGGAAAAGCATATATCGCAAATAGAACTCGATACACACCAAGATGGTGTAGATAACTTATGAAGTGAACATACATGACATAGAAATACATAAGCCTAGCCTATGACTTAACGTATACTGGTTAGGAACCACATAGGCCTACCTATTAATCACTCATCCAGTAAACATAGGTTCCAATTTCAGTACACAAAAGCAGAAAAACATCACATGTATAAATCAAATCTTGTCAGAAAACAAATATCAAAATAAGCCAAAACAATCATGTGTGTCACCACTAGTCGGCCAAACTAGTGTGCACACTCACCAATTCCTAGTGTTGGCTTGACTTTCATCCGTGCTGAGTCTGGACTACAATCGATAAGAGCGTCATGACCCTAGGTGATGACCTCGTTGGTGTCTAGACCCTAGGTGTGGAATCATCTGCAAATCCTGTAGAAAGGTATCGATATGGGGACTCGAATTTTATGTACCAATGTCAAGGGTACAGGGGTTGCTTAATCTGTTATGCCTAGCACACGATTGGTCAATCGTTAACTCACCAATCAACAAAAAATCATGTACAAATATTAAGTACAAAAAAAATCAAGTAAGGCACCATGTCTTTATAAATCAGTCCAATCGACAAAATGGAACCTTGCTATAACTCTAAGCCAAAAGAGAACACAACCATGCAACATACATGAATCGATTATGCATATGTAGACTCCATAACATTATTTCATGCAATAAAAGTCATCTTTTGCACTCCAAGTGCAAAGTGTTATTCAAAACAATGTCGTTTCTTAAATACACAAGTATGCCAGCATCCCTTTGAGATTCAATTCTACTATACATTACCTAGTTTCAAAATTCATATACAAGTCATCATGCATGTCTTAGGATGTTCTAATCCCATTTGAGAGATATGGTTTCCCCAACTCACCTCAAAAGAGGGTGTACACTCTCTTAACTTCAACAATCTTCAATATTAGTTTCTTGATTCACAGCTCCGGAGCCTTTATACATAAAAAATATACAATGTATATACTACTCAAACATGTATCTCATATTTATACACCATCACATAAGTTTATAAAACACAATATCACTTTCTTTAAGCTATAGGATTCAGTCATTAAGCTTCTCACATGGTTACTTCCCTTACTATTCACATTAGCTTTTCTTTTGCATTTTCCAAGGCATTTAATGCCTTTAATCCAATACTTACTCATTTCAAAACATAATTAAGCACATTTTTATCCAAGTACATTAGGTCATTACTAATCAATCTAAGCAAAAAATTCAAGTTTACTCTAAATAAACATGAAAGTCGCTTTTCAGTGCATATCATTACGAATCCTTAAATCCTAATCCAAGTTCACTTAATTATTTTATCAAACACCTAATGTGCATGACTTTCAAGTCATATTTTCAAGACTTTATCATAATAATTCATGCTCCTATAACAAACGCTTCCAAACAACAACACATTTCACTACTTCATTCAATCCAATTCCCTTCATTTAAGCCATATTCATTATAATTTTACAACTCATTACATTAGTCCTTTTCTTCTACCATCACTTCGACCAAGCCTTATCCAATATACATCTTCTTCATTTTTCATCATCAATTCAATTATACATATACAATTGACAGCATAGAATTCATTTAAACCATCAATTTCAAAACATATTAAAAAATTCACAAACTTTTACCAAAAAGAGAACATTTCGGTTTTGGCTTAAGGGGACTTCTCCATGACTCATTTCATTCATCTAAACCAAGTTTCATGCATATTCAAGCATGGAGAATAACATGTCTTAACACCAAACTCAAAATTATAATGCAGAGAGAGATGAGACAAAATTTACCTAAACTTTCATTTAGTAATATCTTAAAATCCTTTAAGAATTTCTCAAATCTAATGATAGATTTGGGTTCCTTGATCCCAAATTAACCTATAACACTTTGATTTGGGTTGGAGAATAAAAAGAAATAGTAGAATTTTAGTGATGGTCGAATGGGTTCTTCTCCACCTCTCTTCTCCTTTCTTTCAATTAAAAGAAAATGTTTTTAGTCTTTAATGGTGGGGTGGACGACAATACAAGGAAAAATGGTCTAGAATATTGACTCTTCTTTGACCAAATATGGTGAAATTACCTTTTTCCCCTTAGCTTATGTAAAATTACCATTATACCCTCCAATTTTTTTTAACATTGCAATTAAAACCAAAATTTGGGAATGAACAAAACTTGTATTTTTATTTTGGTCCCCGAAGTTTTATATTCATAGATCGAGATTGGCATTTAGCAATACATGATGATCATCCAAATATTTAGGAATGTCAAAATGGTTTTGCCTAACCTTTTCGTGCATGATGTTTTTTATATAATTTAATCATTTCATCATATAATTTGTTTTGTTAGACATAAAACATTGAATTAATGTCTACTTTATTTTGCGTCTAATCATATTAGTTTTTCATCATTAGCTATTGGTTTAATTAATTAATGACATTTGTAAATTATTTATAAAACGTCGTTTTACTTTGGCCACGGATTTCCTGAATCAATACTAATCAAAAACATAGTTTAGGGTAATAAATCCTATCTTTATCACTCAACTACCTCCATATACTTCATGCTGCATCCAATGACTACCAACTGAGTTCTCCTTGACTAGAAGATGTTATAAGTAGTATCAAAACATAACAATCCCTATACAAAATAACTTTAGAGATTTCAAGTCAACGGATCACTTATACAATCATCACAATAACAATTTTCATAGGTATACAAGTAATGTCCTAAGTGAATTTCTCATATAGGGGTCAGTTCAGTGAACTTGTTATTTAACAAATGCACACATGTTTGTTTAAGTATGTTCATACTTTAGTCTATGAAATCGTATAACTTCCTTCATAAAGAAAAACATAACGTGTGATAGTCTTTTTATGTTCTATTAATGTCCAGTCTTAACCGAAAAATGGCTAAAAGCAATGTAAAGATAATATATAAATGAAATATGAATCTCATAATTATAATGACATCATAATTTCATTTGTAATGTATATTTATCTCATGAATTTTATTATATATATGTAAAATAAAGAACATCCTTAAATTATTTTTTCACTAAATGACAACAAACTGATTGGCTATACGGTATAAGTATAGTTTTCAAAAGATGTTATTTATGGCTTTTCTGCAAGAAATTGTTGCTACGTAATTACGAGAGTCAGCGTGTCTGGACTTTGCTGGCTTCCGTCAGAATTTGCCAACCGATTAGTTGACTTTATTTTGCTCCAGAGACCGAAGACATCCTGCTTCATTTTTAAGGAACGACCGATAAAGATGAATGTTTCAGTCCAACATGAACGTAACAACTCTTTGGTGTAACTATAAAATATATGTTCTTTTGCCTTCCAGACAACATTGCTCGTCATTTTTATATATAAAATGGTATAATTATACCAGGCAAAGGCCTCTCCACTAGTATAATTTAAACTCGTGAAGTAAAGCAACAAGGAAATCCATCAAATAACTATTTCCAACTCTTTGGAATTGTAGGGCAAGCTTAACAGATCTTCGTATTCCAACTTCGCAGGTAAGATGTTATCGGGGTTCTATACACGAGATTACTAGTTATATTGTCGTGGCACTTTAATGTTTATAATTATTGCAATTATGCACGGCATAATTATCAAACTCTGGTAGGTTGCAAACATCTGTCTCCAAATTACACCTTTTCCAGGAAAGATTAGGCAACGGAAACAAGAAGATTAGAAGATTGTTCTTCCAAGTACGGAACTTGTTGAAGAGAATTGTGTTTGAGAATGGAGAAAGAATTACAAACGAATATGCTGCGACCTACAGGAAATAATGTTACCAAGGCCAGGCAGATTGAAACTGTCAAGTTGAAAAAATTCTTCTATACCATTCTCCTCCTTGAAGGTTAATTTAAATACCTAATCAGAGATGAGTGTGTGTGTCTGGCTAAATTTTCAATGACTGTCTAGATTAGTTTTTACATGTTATTGTACAGACAATAAAAAACCTTGAAAAACATAGAAGAAGAAAACGAAAGAAAAACCAACCAAACCATCATTTCTAGATTTCTCTTTGAGATGCAACTACAGTTCCAATTTTTGTGCATTGCTCGAAGCTTTCTCTTTCTTTGTTTAGTCTCAACTTACTTGTTCTTGCTGTACGGTTTTGTTGATGAGAAAGAATTCAGTTGTGGTCTGACTTGTTATGGATAGGATCCGCTCCTCTTCTTACTCTTCTTTTGCTTGATTGATTAGGATCGAATGACTTGTTTGAATTTGTTGCTTGCTTCTCTGCCTTCATTTTCTGCATGGCTTTGTCTTGAAGAATACGCGGCTTATGCGCCATCGTCTGTTGAGCTTTAACAGAGTGTCTCAGAACAAGGTCTACGTTTGTTAGGCAATAAGCTCTATCAGGTTGAAGTGCTAAAGACCCAATACAGATGAGAAGGAAGAGTAACCTACGAGAACTTTTCAAAACCATTGTTTCTGCTCTGAAGCAAACAAGAAGAACAGGATACGTTCTCTTTCTGTTCAGAGTGGATAAACAGGTCTAATATGATCCTCCTATTTTCAGGTCCCATCCATGTAGACATGAGTCTTGTATTTATTTCCTGTTAGATTTGGTGTAGTCTTTTAAAGAAGAAAAGCAGATCAGGGGGTCCCAGAAGTCCTAGAGGAATTTCAGATTCACCCCAAATCATAAGCCTGCAATCTAAAACAGGCTGTTATTAAAGAGTCTGACTAGGATGAATAAAGGGGTTGGAGCAATACCCCTGAGAAGCCAAGCATCTTTTTTTCATTTGTTCCCCAACATCTCTCTCATTTGTTACTGACTTACTGCTTTTGTCTATTCAAAACATTAACAGGCAACCGGTCTCTTCCACGCTTAGCTGTGGTGCCAAATGACCAAACCGATGCCTAGTTGGACAAGGAGAAACTTTACTTTCTAGGATTTAACAGGTTTGCTGTTGGTAGTTAAAAATATGTTTTCTAGGTAGAAAGATACTCTATGTATGTGCATAATTCCTTTGGGATTAAGGAAAGGTGGGTTTTGTTTCTTTAAGTTTTAGGAGGACTAGAAGATAGCTAGCATGGCCAATGTCTTCTAATATTAAAGAATCAAATTAGAGGGTAAAGAATTTTATCCAAAAAAAAAAAACAAACAAACGATCGCTTTATACCATTCTAAGTTCTCCTCTCCACTTTAGCTCTATTCTCTATGCAACAAAAAGAACAGTACTTGTCTTCTTGTGTTTCTTTATGCTTTTCTTTGCTCTTATTTGGTTGCCAACTTCTTAATCCTGTTTCAATAATCTTCTGCTGGTGTAAATTTTTTCCGTTTATTTTTGAGGACTGTCTTTCCCTTTATTTCTTTTTCCTTTACTCTTGCTGCTGCTGCATATGCTGTTGTAATATTATTCACAGGTAATTTGGAACATTCTAAAGCATATGTTCTTTCAACTTTTATCAAAAACTGCCGATTCATTTAACGGTGGTTTAACCTCAACTTGAATGTGTTGTGAATGTGCTTATTCTCTGCTTTCTATCCTCCATTTAAAGTGGAAAACGGTAAATGCGTTGTTTCTTTCTATCCTTATTCTCCCTAACTAGCTTTTAAATTTAAATCCTTTCACAAGGCAAGTGGGTTTATTTTTCTAATGTCTAGTCTGTGCATGCAAGCAAACACATAATAAGGAAAAGATAACTTCCTGTTGCTGTTGCTCCTATTCTTTTTTTCTTTCTTTTCATTTCCAACAAAGTTCACTTACTATTCAAGCAATTTATTATTGCCATGATATGTACCTGATTCAATCATTCCTCCATCTTTAGTTGATAATATCACACCATCACATTCAAACGCATGCATAAAGAATGTGCAGAAAAATACAAAACTAATTACAGAGTGTCAAATTAAGGGTGAGACTGTAGTCTATAGGTTCTTTAAGAGTTTTTGAAACTTGACATATCATCCCTGACAGGATAGCTATTGGTCATTTTATCTCAAAACTGAGAAATAAAATCCATATTGTTTGTCACTTTCCAGCAGGAGTAGTTGGGGTCATTGACCAGTCAAACGCTTGAAACGGCCATTGAGCACTTCATTTCTTTTCCTAGTCGCTTTTTAGGGTAGGGAACTGATTGGAGGACTAACTTTAAAATTATTATGACCCAGTTATGCTTTGTTTATCTTCTCCTTGTCCACTAGAACCAATCTCTTGAAAGGAAATAGCTTCTCTCACAGGATAACAATTAAAAGCTTCTCACACAAGTTACTTGCCATCATGACTATGTCCTCATTCCACACATAACTTCTGTCTTTTATGCATGTACCTCCACCCAAAAAAAAATACACGCCCCTCTCTTGTTACCAATTCATATCACATTTTGTCATATGGAAAGGTCAAAACAGAAGCTGTTGAAAGGGGAGGGGGAAAAAAAGCAAGTGCTGTAATTGAGTTAAAACTCACAGAGAACTCCTGTACTTGAGTTTCATGAAATCTCAAACTCAATAGCTGATGATCCAACTCACTAGACTTGTCAAGAAAGACGGCTGTATTGATCCTTGCTAAATTTCAACAAAAAAGGGAAAAAACTGAAAATAATCAATTTATTAAGTACTACCCTCAAATTAGATTTAGATGCCTTTTTCTAATTACTCTATTCTAATCCTATTTTTGACGTCAATAATAGAGCGTAAACATAATTGGAATAAAGTAATTGGAAGAGAGGATTTCTTTCCCCCCAAAATTAGGAAAGGAAATTGAATGAGAGGATATTTCTCCTCAAATTGTGCTGGTACAGATTTGTACTTGATAATATTAATGTCTTTGTTTGGAGACGCTTCATCTTACATTAAAGGTTGTTTGCATTACCCATGACGGCTGTGGGGGAGTGATAAGGTGCTGTCCATCCTTAGCCAAAGTCCAAGTTTGAGTCTTGGATATGGAGTCGTCTTAAATTCTCGTGAGAGAGAACTGAGCCGCCTGAAAGGGTCCTAAATAGGCTTGACTCTGGATTTTGTCGGTTGTCCTTGTGACGTCTGATACCAGGAGAATTACCGAAAAAAAAGAAAAGTTATTTCCATTAAAATGCTTCGGAATATCAGTAACCAAAGGAAAGCAAATGTTGATTCGTATTTGTTTATAGCTAAAATTGTCGAGTAACAGCTAAAAACCTTGTAGAGTCTGGACTCTCGAGGCTGGTCTCTTAAAGTTTGCAACTTTTCTTATGCACTTGCATTCACAAGTGAAATGAATGTTTTGAGAGCAAATTACTCCCTAGCCACTATGGAAAAGGACTAAGCTCCCAATATAAAACAGGCCAAAGAAGAAAAGAGCTAAAGAAGAATCAAAGCATGATAAAGATAAAGTAGCAGGCTGAGCTTGTAAGTTATAACAGCTACAGATCATATTTCTCCTTCTTCGGCCATTCTCCTCTTCCATTGAAAGTGAAACTAATCATAATCAGTCTGTTTAAAAACAGCTGTATGATGACGATATGTACAAAAAAAGCTGTATGATGACGATATGTACAAGAGATTTTTAAGAGAGAAAAATATTAATCTTGTGTCATATTTTAATGACAGTAAAAAGCTTCTGGCTAATGAACCGCAAGGCTCATTGGTGAAAATGATGATTCACAGAGATTTCAAACATATTTGTTTTGAGGAATTGACAAGCTACGAGGCATTAAGATGCCAGTATTGTTCCTTGTTTTCAACAGCATTCCCAAGATATTTTGAAAACAAAAAGCCGCAGTGTCTCATTGTAATCAGAAGACAATGGTCGCGAAAAACACGTTAATAATTTGTATCTGTTTCTTAATGAACTTGTTGGGTTAGGAATTAGTATATGGTTTATAAAGGCTGGTGTCAAAAATGAGCTGCAAACAGAATGTTGAAAAATATGTAAAAGGGCGATCCAAGAGATGCTTCTCTGTTCTACTTTTAAGAACATGCAAGAATATATGCTTTGGTGCTTTAGTAGCAATTTGTAATTCGTAACGCTCTGCACCTTCATTTTGAGTGGCACCTACACGGGGACTAATGCATTGGACTCGCGTATAGCTTAGGAAGGATGTTTGTGCTGATCATTTCTCTCCTAAAACTTCAGACACTGTAACCAAAGATTGCATTTCCTGACACCAATCATTCTCTTGTACTAAATCGTCTATTCCTATATGATGGGAAGGGCAGTCGATTTCCTAAATCATGTCACAAGGTGCGCAATGTCATCATGGGACAATCAAGGTTTTGTCTCTATAAAGTTTTAACTTAGTACTTTTACTTTCTTATGGGACAACTCTTATGATTGAAAGTGTTCAATTCACATTACTAAAATTAAATTATGTGCTCATCGCCGTTTTTTAATATTTCTTTTAAATATTTTTTGCACCCAGAATGAAGTTTTTATTAAAAAAACATCCTTCAATTTACTCCCATCTCCTGCACTTGTATCTCTTTCCCTTATGGTTCTACCTCAAATACGTTGATAGTCTATCAATAGGATCGTTTAGTGTTTATAAATCTTTGGTCTGTCTAGAAGATAGAGACGACAACAGGCTTATTATCTATAAATCTATGGTGTGCCTAGAAGATAGAGATGACAACAGGTCTGACCGTGTAACTACCAAACCTGGTCCAACTTATTTACACGGCTGGCCGGTTCAGAACCGAATTATGAAGAAGGGAATTTATTGTTAATAAAGCTATGGTGCTCTAAACAAAATGAGAGATCATTAACTAGAATCAGTATCTGAAGATGATACTGGCAACTCAAGGGGAAAGAAAGTTCTAGGGTACTTTCACTAGCTCACCTGTCATGGAACTTTGCACAAACACGATGTCCTCGTATTAATTAAATTCTTGGCAAGATAAAACAACTGTCAAATGAGATGGTTGGGAGATCGATATTGTAGTAAATACGCGCAAGTGTCAAATACAGGTGAAAGATGACAGATGATTCCACATCAGATACACGTCAATCTCCTCGTAGCTCCTAGTGAGGATGTTAAAAATAATATACACAGATGTGGAACTGGAAGACACGACACATCCCAATTGAAAGCATCTAGCTGCTCAGTCATTTGGGCTTTGCTGATTTAACTTCACTTATCGATATTTCTTTGATATCATTTTCCCTGATCACTTTGCCATATGGCTTATGATGGAGGATTCCATGTTTGCATCGATTAAACAGGCTCTTGATGTGGAGTTGCAGTAGGTCCTGGTGCTATTGTGAACTGCAAACCCCTGTGCTGTCCAGCCTGTACCACAAAAGCAACTTGTGCAGCTGCCAATGCTGCAGCCTCCTGTTGCATCAAATTATGCCACAAATTTTAGAAGGAATACACAAATTTTAGAATAAGAATATAATGAGTGAAAATGACATTTACCTGTCTTTGCCTTCGACGCTGCAAGATGCTGATGGCCCAAGCCATAATGTAGCAGGGCAAAAGAAAGCCAGCTGCTCTTAATAAGAAAAGCTGCCAGAGATGAAATGTGAATGTAAACATAGCGCATTATGTTCTTAATAAGAAAAGCCATGATGTAATACTCCAAACTTGTGGAAACGCGATAAAATGACCATAAATCACTTACAGAGAAGAATGTAGACACATCATCATCTGAATCAGCATCTGTTACAGTCAATGCATGCCGTAAGAGCAGAAGGGCTAGTAACTGCAACAATGTGCATTTTCACATTAAAATCAAACCTCAGTTGCACTACCACAAAGAAAAAAAGAGGAACTACGAATATATTTTTTTTTAACCAGTAAAAATTTTCAGCTATCACAAAACTTACATAATATTCTGATGAAAATAACTGAGATATGTAAAGGTAATAGCATGCAAATGCTAACCAATAACTGAAGGTCATTCAGTTTCTTATTTTCCATATCTACTTTCCACTGATTATATCTTCAGTATTTACTATTTAGTAACGTAAATGGATGATGTCAATAGCTCCATCAAACAAGAAATCAGACGCAAAAGCCCCTCCAATCAAAAGTTGCCTATGAATTGCATGCAGTATAATGTTCAATAGTTTAGGTTCCTGCACTTACTTACGAGAGGAGTTTAAAATTTAAGAGCTTACAATAAGAGCTGCTGAACGACAAAATGCAGCTCCACTGGCATTTGAAGAAGCATACTCATCATACTCATTTTCCAAAAAATGCCGTTCTGACTCCGCAATCGCCAAAATGCGAGGATCATGCAGATCCACAGGGGTTCCATTGATTGTCCAGCCTCCACTGCAGAAGAATCATGAAGAGAACATCATATCACCAATTGTAAGTAAATCACATAAAATCCAATAAGCAAGATATATCTCAGTGGCCAAATGGACATTTCTTTTTTGTGTAAAACATTTAAAGTAGCCTACGATCACACACTTGTCCTTAAAAAACAGCAAATCAGTATCATAGACAAATTATGAACAGATGAAGAACTGCACCCTACCCAAGGTCAATAACAGTGTCTTCAAACTGTGGTGGCCGTGGTGGGGCAGTATAACCAGGTTGATAAGGCTGTAAATTAAATGAAAGAAAGATGGGTTAAACGATGAATTTCAAGAGAGGAACTTAAAGAAGCATATGAAAATAAAGTGAAACCAATTTCTCTGAGTTTACAGACATGCTTTTGCAAAATCTTGACCACAACCATCTACCTCGTTTATCAAATTATAAACAAAACACTCACTACTAATCTGAGGCAACACGATTCGGATAGTCATAAACAAGAATTTAATGCAAAAGGTCAACAAAGAAGTAAGCAGTAATACAATCCAACCACTCAAAATACATGAAGGCACAAATATCAAGATACGTGAATAAGATAAATCCACAAAATGATCAGCTAGTAATTAGATGCATGAACTTTACTATTCTGGTAAATAATCCAAAAATGCATCTTGAGATTCATAATTTGGTGAACAATATTTTTCCCATTGTACCATTTAGTTATTCAAAGATGTTTTCCAGAAAGTTAAAGAGAGATGATAGGTTATGCAATATCAGCTTATAACTTATGTAAAATCAGGTTTCAGAAACATCCATACATCACTTTTCCAGGAGTTTCACTTCAAAGTGAAAAGTTTCTCAGCATGCCACAGGTTTATGTGTGTAATTCATGCACATAAGAAAGAAAAATGGCCTCCTATCAAATACCAAGTATTCAGCACCATGCCTGAAAACTATAGGCCAACTTTGGTAGTTGAATATACCTGATGGCAGATCTCACATGTGGTATCTCCCTTTTCATTGCACCAATGCTGGACACATTTTCTATGAGCATACTGCAAAAAGTATATCACAACCATTAAACAACAACAACCAAAATTCACGCAGATGAAGATAGCAAAAAGGGAAGGACCACTGGGCAATGAACGGACATGATAACAGAGGACTTATGTCTTCTTCAAGAAAAAAAACTTACAAACTAGTTCCCATGTATGTGAATTGTAAATATCTCATCAATAACCTTTCCATAAGATAAAATGTAAGAATAATTTCAAAATAAAATTCAAAAATACTTGCAGCATTCAAGGTAGCAACGAATTCTTCTACAACCCATCATCAAAAAGCATTAACTAATCCTAGTTTTAACATACTGCGTCAATTAAAACAGACCTCATGACCTTGTTTGCATTAACTAATATAGGGAACAGCCACATCCCTCCACTGCTAGAATGGAGCCACCTCGTAACTGACCTTAACAGATTGACCAAGATCCAAAAACACACCTAAAGAAGCATTTAGCTTAACTAAAATCTAAAATTTGAAAATATAAACTATAAAAGTCAAAACCTTGAGACTACCACTGCAGCCACATGGAATCTCTAGGTTGCTAACCAAGTCCTCCTCCTGACAAATGCGACACTCCGTCCCCGAAATCAAAGGCGCCTCTTCCGCCTCCGAAAAATCTTTCCTTTCCTCATTTTCCCTAGAGCAAGACGATCCGGAAGCCCCTTCTGTCTCCGTCCACACCGAACCCAACGACGACAATTCCGGCGTCACCAGCCGGTCAACGTGCAAAACCAAGCGATCACTCATTCTCTTCCCCAACTCTTAACTTCCCTAGGAACCCAAGAACACCAAGAGATTTACCTTTCAGGAGAAGAAACAGATTAATAAATCGCTTTAATGACCAAAAAGTAACAAAATATGCTAGAAACTTGAGCTATTGATTGGAACTACCGATAAACGTAAAAGGAAAGATGAACCAAGACAAAGAAAAGGAGTCATCCAACCTTGGGACTTGAAAAGGTTGTGGCTTTTGCTGTTGGTTACCGATTGCAGCGAGGAAACAGGAAAACGAGCAGGAAACTCCGCTCTATCTTGTTTGTTCTTCTTTTTAAATTTTTATGTATAGAAATAGAATAGAATAGAATTAAGAGGAAGAATTGGGATTTCTGGGATTTAGGGGAGTTTAAGTTTGACGCGGTTTGGATGGATATGCCGCGTGTCAGTGGGACCTATAGGGAATGATATTGGGCTGGCTTGGCAGTTGGCTGTCATCCAAAATGCCCAAAGCATTCCCTTTACTGTATGAATTAATTATTACTTTATTGTTAAATTATGGAAATTATGCGTGGTGTTACTGTTAAGTGTCCCTATTAATTTCTTGTTAAACTCATTTTTTTTTCCAATTACCCCATTCCTTTGCTTGCATAAAATAAAACTAACTCGTTAAGAGCTTTCACTGGGTATTCCAGTCATTTTCACTTTTTTAGCGATCATGAGGGTCGGCTCCGGCAAATCAATGAATTGTGCAAGTCCAAATCATGTCATTCAATTTTCTTTTTTAAAAAAAGGGTGAAGACCTTCGAAATGCCAAAGATCAAGCCCCAGACCACTGAAAGAGAGTGAAAAATAGTTGAAAAGTGGAGATTGAAAGCTACAGATTATATGGATGATATGAATGTAAAATGTCAGAGATGTCTCAATTACAAAGATTTCAATGTTAAAGTTAGATTCATGTTGAGAGAAATTTAAAGTAAGATGAAAAAAGCTATAATTTAACTTGGGAGAACATCTAAGACTAGTAAATTAGGCCTCATTTGAAGTTAGGGAGTAAAGTTTGAGTTAATTGTACTTTAGGGTATGTTTGGATGTGGGTGGAGGGACGGAAGGGAATGGAATGAAATGGTCCAAATGACTCAGGCCATTGTTTGGGAGTCTATTTTGAAACAGCATGGAGTGGCAATTAATGGCTTTGGAAGCCATCCAAAATCCAATATTTTGTGACCTCCCAAATTGGGGGGTCAGGGATGGAATTGCATGGCTTGCCTTCCAAACCCTAATTTAATGACAAAAATACCCTCAAAAAATTAATAAAATTACAACCTCAGTCCAGCAAATACCTACGCAGCTACATGTTACTACGTCCATTGCGTTTCTCCTTCAACTGGCTTCTTCTATTGATGAACGTTTTCCTCCATATTTTTCATGCATGGGACCATCTTTAATTTGGGCTTCAAACTTATTTGTTCACAAATCTATGTAAAATTCTCTGTATGAGTAAATGCCTAACGAAGATTACAGGGCGATGAGGGTTAATGAAAAAGAACAAGAAAGTTGATTGCTTATATAGGAAAATGACAAAACTATATTCTGGGCATCTTACAATTTGAAATGCTTTGGGGTTACTAAAATAGTTTCATGAAAACTATGCATATTTTATTACAAGGGTAATTTTTGAAAAAAAAATATTACAAGTCATTTCATTATATTCATTTTTAGTATCATTTTCAAACAATGGTCAAAGGAGTCCCCCTCTTATTTTATTTAAACTTCCAAACAATGGAATGACCCAATTCATTCCATTCCATTCCACTCCATTCCATTCCGTTCCATTAATTACCATTCCTTTCCATTAATTGCTATTCCATTTCATTCCATCCTAAATTCCCAAACATACCCTAAGTTTCTTATTACAAAGTTATGTTGTTTACTTTAATCCTGTTTGCTTTCAAGATCTTAAAGTAAACAACATAACTTTGTAATCAGAAACTTAAAATCCTGTTTGCTTTCAATATCTTTCAACTTGAGAAAATCTGTGCTACAGCTGCTTTGAAATGACCCTAAAACCACCAAATATATCTCCAACAAATTCTTTTGTTGCACACATTATTAACAGAGACTGCCATGAATATTCTTAGAAGAAGCTTGGCACAAGAGGGGACGAGCATGTCATCACATTCCACTGAAAGTTGATATCGTTTGTGGGGTACGACAATTTGGCATCTCTTTGAAAAACCGTACTTTGATTATAAAGAATTGCGTTGAATGATTCAAGTTTGTAAAGTGGTTCAATATCGTTCTCGATCCTAAGCTTCTTAAGAGCTTGGAAGCTTTCCTGAGACCGTATTTCAGTTCTGTTGTCACCTTCTGAATCAGACTCAAACTCTCTTGCCATGGATTCTGATTCTTCACACAGAGATGGCAGCGAAAGAGGAGAGAAAGGCTTGCTTGGCTTGGGAATTGCAGTTCGGTTTCTACGTTCCTCAACAATCCTCTCCAGGAATTTCCTTTGTGCTTCAATCTTAAGTTTCAAGCTCTTCTGAACCTGGAAATATTTCTCAATATGATCAGTATAAAGTTGACTAAGAAATTACAGAAATATAGATTTAGGTACCTCAAGTTGGTCACTGAGTCGTCTTTGTACTTCCATCTGCATTTGTAATGCCTCGTTAACTTGAGCACCTCTGCAAGAATAATTCTCGAAATCAGGATCTAACTCGATCATTCACTAACCAATGTACATAAGAATCTGAATCTAGAGAACTATCAAAATTTCAAGCACTTACGAAGTTGCACTGAAGTTTGGTAATAATTCTGATATACTTCTCCTCTCAAACCTGCTTCCTGCAGAAAATATAACGTAACATAAGCTAAAACCAGAGAAACAGATGAATAAATCATTGAATATTATAAGAAAATAATGAAATGTAAGGTAGTTTAGGCTTACTGTTGGGTGTTTCAGGAATAAACTTCGATATCCTGTATTTCTGTTGAGGAATATTGTGAAAATAACAAAGGATTAGAATCGCCATGATTCCATGAAACAGGAAAGTAATGTTCTTTAACGGTACCTGCAAGTGGCTCTTAACATGGTAGATCGTCAGACCTGGAATGCCCAGAGCTCTCAAAATCCCCTTCGGTTTTGCCCCTGGAAATTCCAATTCAAACACAATAATCAGTTCTGAGGTTTCCTGATGATCAAAAGAGAAACCTGTCCTGATGATCAAAGAACTCACTGTCAGGACCACCAAGTTTGTTGACCGCCTTTTCAAACCGATCATGCAGTTCTTGTGTCCAACGTAAACGCTCCTTACCTGATCCATCGGAGCGACTGGAAGCCATAATCGTAACGAAAAAGAGGGTATATCACAAAAATGGCAATGCCTCCAAGCAATGCACGATTCAATGACGATCCTGTAAGGTATTATAAAGAGACGAATCCGAACTGCATAGGGAAAAAGATCACTGTTGAAGGCGATTATAACAAGGTTATTATTACAAGACCCCGCTTGCCAGGTAATGCTTCATATTGTCGGTATAAACCAAAGTTTCTGTAAAGTCCAAAGGTTCTGCAAATTCGGGAGGTCCTTTGTCAAATTGATCATCGTACTCAAGGTTGGAGCTAAAACGTTAAACGCAGTCGGGACAGCTTACAGACAAAATATTCTCTATCTGTCGATAAGTGGAACCTCCTGTCTACCAACAAATTCCTAGTAATCATCGACCTTAACCACATCGATCCAATCCTATTAGTTTGGATCAGGCTTTTGATGTAGCTGATGATACATTACATAGCTGTTTGATTCAAGATCCAATCAAAGATACTAATACTGTGGTTCAATCTCTGGGGCTTTTTAACAATTTAGCCTTCATAGCCGCAGAACCAGCTCATTTTCTTTTGATATCAGGCTTACCCACCAAAAGAACAGTCATGTCAGACCCGGCCAAGAGTTCCTTAGAGACACAGTACCATTCTTGAGTGCTTCCTGGTTTTTTGTACTGATTACTGATTAGAAAAGCATGTTCTTTAGGTCAGAAGATCACCGTGAGTGCTACTCAAGAATATTGGAAGGCATGAAAACAAATTGTAGCAATTGCCTTCTAAAACAACCTTGTAATTGATCTGATGCATGGTGTCCAACGGTCGCAACTCCTCCTTGTTGGCTCTTCCCAATATGGTAGCCTATTAAATAGTTCATTTGCAGATTACCCCTCACAAATAGTTATCAGAATCAAGCATCCTGAGAAAGTAAGATCATAAGCAGCTCTGTTGGTTTTTTAGGAAGAAGATATTTACGGAGATGACTCTATATTTTTATTGAGCAGAAGCTTGTCAATTTATACAGTTTTTTTCTAATCAAAATTCGAAAATCAGATAAAATTTAAACTAAATCAGCATAAAATAAGCATAAAATCTGCTAATATCTTTGACTGTTTCAAAGTTATATGTTCAACACTCCTCCTTGACTTTGATACTGTAAACTCCAAGCATTTTTTTCTTTTTCGTTTATGCTCCCACAATTTTGTTGTTAGGCTTCTCATGAACTTTTCCATATGTCATTTTTAAGTAGCCAAATCTTCCTTTGTCTTCCACAATGAAGGAGTGGTCCACTTTTTTTGCCTTTCTTGTAAATGTTCTTGAACTTAAAGAACTCATTTTGTTTTCATCATATATAGAGGTCTTCGTATTAATTATATCATTCTCAACATAACCAGCATAGTTCTCTTTCGTAAAATCTAATGCAAATCTTTTATTTAGCATTTTGATATCAAACACTTCTCTGTCCATTGCATTCTTGATCATGCAGTAGTCATTTTCAAACAGTACCTTAAAGTCTTTATCGAGCAATTGACAAACACTCAACAGATTTTTGTTTGTTGTAGGAACATATAAGACATCAGAAATTAACTTCAAACCTTATGCCCTTTAATTGCTATAGTCCCCTTTTCTTTTGCTTCAATGTAGTCTCCATTTCCAATTTGGACTTTGGAGATAAAACTTATATCAATTTCTCTGAACATCCTTTTATCAAAGGTCATGTGATTTGTGCAATCACTATCAATAAGCCAGCTTTCATTTGAATTGTAGTTGGCTAGGCATGATGTTACAAATAACTCCTCCTCCTAAAGTTGATCGTTTACAGCTTGCTTGACTTCTCCCACATGTTGTTGCGCTTTACATATCCTTTCAAAATGTCCTAATCATCCACACTTGTTGCATCTTACATCTGGCCTCCACCAACACTTGTATTCTGGATGATTTGTTTTCTTGCAGTAGGAACATGGTGGAAATCTCTGAGCATTGTTATTATTAATCCTCTTTTTGTTGTATGAATTTACTGGAAAAGCGCTTTCCACGACTCCTTCTTGCCTCATGAGTCTCCTTTGTTCTTATGCCTGTAATGCACTTAACAATTTTGCCAAACTGATTTTTGCTAAATCCTTTGAGTTTTCGAGTGATAAAATTGTAGCCTCAAACCTTTCTGGGATGGATGCTAGAATTTTTTAAACTATTCTAGAATCATCAAAATTAGAACCAAGAAATCTTACGTTATTGGCAATGGCAATGAGCTTGTTGGAGTAATCCTTGATCGTTTCTAACTCCTTCATTTTTTGTATCTCAAATTCTCTGATTAAGTTGAACACTTGTATTCCTTTATTTCTTTCGTTCCCCGTATATTCCTCCTTTAAGAAATCCTAAATTTCTTTGCTCGTTTTGAGCGTCATGATTCTGGAAAACAATGTTGGTGTGACTGCTGAAAATAGGCAAGCTTTTGCTTTGGACTTCCTCTGTTTCTTTTCTTTGTGGATTTTGATATGAGCCACCGTTGAATTTGTAGGCAAGTCTGAAACGTCGCAGTCTTCATCTACAGCTTCCCACAAGTCATTCGCTTCAAGAAAGGCCTCCATTCGAACATCCCAGCTTAGATAATTTCTACCATCAAACACTGGCAGAGTAATAGCAGTGAATGATGATTCTGAATCCATTAATGTATGGTTTTTGATTTGTAGAGTGGGAAGACGTAGAATGAGTTATGAGTTATAGGTTTGTAGGTTTAGATGTCCCTTAAGATCAAGAGAGCTCTGATACCATTTCGTTGGTTTTTTTAAGAAGAAGATATGTATGGAAAAAACTCTGTATTTTTATTTAGCAGAAGCTTGTCAATTTATACAGTATTTCTTTAACCAAAATTCAAAAAACAGATAACATCTAAACTAAATCAGTATAGAATAAAAATCCGCACTTAAAGAAAATATTCTGATAACAACTTTGACAATTTCAAAGTCACATGTTCAACATGTCTTTTAACTTTTCTGGGTCGATCTTTACAAAAAGTTTCACATACAATTGTTATAACTTCTTTTGTGTTATTCAAGAGACCAGAGCTTCCTTCACTCAACTTCCCTGTCATATTCGGATCTGCCTTCTCGGATTTACTGGATACAAAACTTCATAAACATCATGGTCATGAATATCTGAACTTTTGTAGTTATTCCCTTGAAGTTTAGTGATCAAAAGGCTATAAGATATGGATAAAGTTTTGATTTTTCTTTGTTGTTTGCACAGGGATTTGAATAGATTGTTATTGTTTTTGGGAATCAAATACAGTTCTCCAACTCTTTCCAGCTATGAACAATCTCGTACCAGCTTTTACCTTTATACTAGCAGTCATTTTCAGGTCTTCTCTTTATTTTAATTGTTAATCTCTTGTGTCCACTTCTGAGTTACTTTTTTTTTAAATAATAATTCTGAGTCTTCATAAAGATGAAAAATTAACTTTGAGTTAATGCTAACAGAAATATTTAATACATTTAGGAGGCCAAGGAAACCTTGTAAACATGGTCAAACTAATTGCTTTTACATTAGATATTCAAGAATTCATGCTATAAACTTTAGCATAAGCTCCAACATCTCATGGAATTTGAGGCAGAACTCAAGCAACAAAGAATGCATGAAAGAGGTTGTGAAGCACAAAATCAATGATGAGAAAAGTACCAACTTTTAATTCATGACACTCTCTTGATCCCCTGTATAAACTAAGTTCTTTTCACTCTCCAAAGACTTCAATTCAATCAAAAAGAAAGGTTTAGGAAATGATTAACTTTGTTTGGCAATCAAAGGATTAATAATAACAATAAAAAACAACAACAACAACAACAACAATAATAAAAAAAATCATGGCCATAAATCAAAAGCAATCATCTCTAAAAAGCTTTTGCATGCCACCTAACTTTCTACGAAGAATTACAAAGCTTCTGCATGCCAATCCAAAGTATGAAAATCATCCATCTCTATTTATTGGTGAGAAGATAATAAACTTTGAATCCTTAAAAGATATAAAGCTTCTTAAAAAAAGGGCAAGTATTGATTGGTGATAAGATATATAACTCTGAGCAAAGGCAGGGTCTCAGATCACAAATGGTTTCGTTCATGCATGTTTCTAGTTGTAGAGGGTAAATCGACTTTTCATGTATTAAATAAAACGATGTAGAGCAAAACGCTCCATGTTAGAGGTTTTTTAAAAATCAGTTGATTGAGTTCAATCCACCAACCTAATCAATTGATTACTAAACATATCCATTAGCTATTTGACATGATCAAATAATTCAATTTTTTGGCTGATGAGCCATAAGGCCTAAGGATAATAAATGGTCATGTTGGTTTCATTTTTGTACACGACTATAAGAGATAATCAACAACCTTTCATCATATAAATTGAACTCATTTGAGTCCAATATAGTTCAGTGGATAGGTGAGGAATTATAAGCATTTTCCATATGATCATGAAAGACCTCATAATAGGAACTCCATATGTGAAGGCCCAATGGCAATGCTTGGCATGAGATTCTAGTATAAGTACCGCGCTCACTTTTATACTTTAGCTAGCCATTAGAGGTCGGCTTCCAATAAAAGATACCATTAAGTTCAATATCCTAAGCCCGTAGTGTGAACTTTGCATCCACCGTGTGGATGACATCAACTACCTTCTCTTCAAGAGTAATTTCTCATCATTAATATGGAATAGGATCTCAAAGCATCTCGGCTCGAATACAAAGCCAACACGGTCCGAGATTGTCAATTGGGTCTCAACAATCACAGTGCAGAACAAATATGACATTGAACTACTTTGAATTAGCTTTAGCATATTAATATGCTACGTATGGAAAGAGTGGAACAATAGATTATTTGGAGCTAAACCAAAGAGCTATAACAAGATTTACCACAAGAATCTAATACATATCAGATTATCCATTATAACAAGGAATCTTTACTTCCAGATCACTCTGAGAATGAAGGAAAAATCACTTGTGTAAAACAAGTTCTAGTGGGTCATTAGTGTCTATATGAGTCAACAAACCTATACATTTGTTGTGCAGTATCCAATTCTATTCTTGTGTTTCTTTCGTTAAGAAGTTAAATTTGCAAATGAAGAGATCAATTGTCTCATAGCTAGGGGAAGACTTAATGTGGTGGCTCAATATAATCCAATATGTTTATGTATGAAACTTCTAGTAGCCCTCTAATGAAACAAATTTCAAAATCTTTTGTTTTTTTGTGTAAGGACCTCAATAAGGATTGAGATGTTGCTAGGTATAAGAAGTTCAGTACTCAGGGCCAATGTCATTGAAAATCTACTGTCAATATTAGTTGCTTTAGTTGCGGTCCTTCACAAGGGCCATGAAGTTCTATCCATTGCAATTCCAAAATCATCTGTTTGGCTTCAGTGGCCTCCCAAATTTTTTGGTTTTAAAAGAAATTACTGTTGCAAAAAACAAAATGAAAGAAACAAGAATTCTGTATATTTTTAAAGAAATAGATGATAGATACTCTTTTACTCCAATGCACTATCAATACATGTTAGGATGCAAATTTATAGGCTAACAAATAATTAACTAAATCCATAAAGTTATGCTACTAATAGATATTTTTGTTAACTAAAACACTAAAAAATGCAATTAACTAGTTAAATAATTAACTGATTTGATAGTTTGTTGTAGTATTTTTCTTCAACAGATTTGAAATCATATCTCTTGCAACATTTTTGAATCATATCTCCAACACTCTCCCTTGATTCAAAATCACAGACTCCATGTGCCTAATGATGTGCTTCCCATCACCCTTCAATGGTTGGAGCACTTCCTCCAAAAAGCTTCTCCTTGATGCACTTCTCACCAATATTAAAACAAATTTTCTTCTTCAACAATATATGCCAAATTGACACTTTCTTTAGTCTTTTTTTTGCAATTCCTTTGTATATACCCGAACTTCTTGCATTTGAAAGACTGAGGCTTTCTCTTGTGCCAACAATTGTCTTCATGATGACCAAGCTTCTCCAAATACCACATTGAGATTGAGCTTTTCCTTTTGAAGTTGAGGCCTTTGCTAGACAAGTCCCCTCAACTACATGTTGACTTACTTCTTTTCTCAACATTCTTCTTTGCTCCTAAGCATGTAGGGCATTGATTAATTCCGGTAAGGTATTTTGATTTATATCTCTTGAATCCCTTGGAAATGAAAATTTTGCCTCAAAGCTTTCGAGCAAGCTTGCAAGACAATCCTGCTATCAGGTAGCTCTTCTCCATCAATCTAATTTTATTTACTACCATCTTTAGCCTGTCAAAAAACTCTTATAGAGTCTCCTTTTCTTCCATCTTTAGAATCTCAAAATCTCTTTTGATATTTAACCCTTGCATCCACCTTGTTCTATTATTGCCATAATAGAGTTCTTTCATTGTGTCCCAAGCTTCCTTGGCTATTTCATAACCCAAAATTTTTGGAAAATTTGATTAAAAGACAACATCATGAATTTGAGATAAGGCTCTTGGAGCTTTGGCTTCTTCATCTTCATGAGCCCTAATTTGATTGAGTGTTGGGTTATTTTCTAGAGGTGGTATTTTCCTTTCACATCGACCCACTGGTGCAAGTTAATACCTCTCAAGTGAGTTTTCATTTTGATTGCCTAAACTTGATAACTCTTGCCATTAAAAATTAGAGATGAAAGAGTTGATGTATTGTTGGACACCATGTTGTTGTTGTCTCTCGAACACTCATAGGTCGCATAAGATCATCAGGAGCTCTGATACTAAATATTAGTTTTAAAAGAAATTACTACTGAAAAAAAACAAAAACAAAAGAAACAAGAATTCCGCATATTTTTAAAGAAACAGAGGATATATGCTCTTTACTCCAATGCACTATCAATGCACGTTAGGATGTTAATTTATAGGCTAACAAATAACTAACTAAATCCAGAAAGTTATGTTATTCACATATGTTCTTGCTAACTAAAAACACTAAAAATCTCTGATTAACTAGCTAACTAATCAATTGATTTGGGAGTTTGTTGCAGTATTTTTCTCCAACAAATTTGGAATTATATCTCCTACAATAGTATAAAGTTGGTATATCATTCAGGTACTAGCTATTTGACAGTCCCTATTTGAAGAAATTGCGGAATCACATACTTGGAAGGAGGTGAAACAAACTTGTACACATTTTACAGGCTGAAGTTATAAAGATGTACCTTATTGAAATTACTATAATCTTCTTCTGTAAGTTTTGCATGATAGGTGATCGAATTATTGAAACCATTAAAATTAATTTCTATTAACTAAATTTCTGTAATAATTGTAGAACTAAAAATTAATTTATTAATTTCAATTGACAAAATAGAGTGGAAATTTATAATTATAACAAATAAATTAAAATTAACAAAAAATCAAAATAAATTAACTGAATATGAGAAATTCAATTTTAATTAACTCCCAATTCAAGGAAAATATTTCATCCAATTGTAACAATGATCATTGGTCTAAAAAAATAATTTTCATAATTCAATAGATAGTCAAAAACTTATTAGGATAGTCATAATAAGTCTTAAATTTTCTTAAATTAATTGATTCAAACTTCACATTTAACTCAAAACTTACCATAAATTTATTGAGTGTGATAACATTACATATCAATTAAATAATAGCAATATGCTTAATGAGAAAGGCAAAACCATAAATTAAATGATTGAGATACCTACAACTATTCAATTTAGTTTTCTTATTTATCATAAGATAAATATACAAATTCATAAATAATATATTTGTTGCTTGTCCAATCATTCATGACAATTACGGATAATTGAATTAATAAATAGCTATAGATATTATATTAATTTGTCAGATAAATCAATATTGTTGACTCACGAAATAAAAGAGCAAGAAAAGAAATACTTGAATTAAAATAAAATCTAAGTTTAGAATAATATCTGATAAGGTTACAACTAGAGTTTTGAATTCCCTTGAATCAAAATATTTGAATTTAGCCCCATATGTATGAAAGATGAAAAGAAAATAAAGAAAGCAAAAGAGAATGATACGAAGAAATGTATGTGTACATTTTTCTCTCCTTTTTCGTACCCAAAAACTAAAAGAGATTGTCTTCTAAACAAATTCAAATCCTTACATAACAGCGATGAGAATAAGTCTCATAATTGAATTGGAATCTAGCATTAGGCATGATCTCGCTTTATCCATTACAACAATTTGTCAACTTTTTCCAAAAATCGTGATTGTTACAAATAATGATTTAATTTGATGTAATCTCCACTTTTTTATCTCCTAAAACTGAATAAAAATTAATTTCACCATTAAAGTACCAAAATTAATCTAAAACAAAAGAAATAGGTCCAATTAATATAACCAAACAACATCTTATTAAATTTCTCCACACCGACTCATGCTTGTCCTTAAGTATATGTCAATTTAATACATCAATCCTCCTCCTAATAGTCTCTTATCTTTATTCGTATTATCCAAAAATATCCTAAACACTAATACATATTAAAAGTTTAAGATAATATAACAATTGAGAAAACCAACATTCATAGGACACATTTTTAGAATGAAAATAAAACATCTCATCAATTCCATCAAAATCAAATGAAACAAGACTTGCCACCGTCTCATAGATTTTACTCTATATCTTCAAAATGTTTAAGGTTCATTAAGCTCTTAAATTAAAGCATAGCAAGCTATTTACATAAGTTTGCTCATAAATTATATCTCTACCACAGACAAAAATAAATTTAATGCATAAATCAAAGGGACTTAATAAGGGTTGCAACATGAATTAGGTAAAGGAATGGAAAAAGAAGTTTATATGTTAAACAAATTGAAGGAAATTATACAAATTTATGCACACAAGTTTCAACTTAAATTAATCTAAAATTCACTTGATTCAAATAGTATCTTTTTAATCACCTATTTTGTTTTGTTCTTTTTCTTTTTTTCAACAACAAACATCAAAGAGATTTCTTTCTTTTTTAATAAATACCAAAACTTTAAGGCTGTGTTTGGTTACCGTCCTCGGACGTGAGGACGGATGACGAGGACACAAAAGTTCTGTCCTCGTGGTGTTTGCTTACCG
>JANITX010000003.1:24415533-24430276 GCA_027564395.1 Erythroxylum ulei
GTATGCATGTCCAGTAATTTCATGTGCACAATTGTGACTGTGTACCAATCCTATTATGCATGACCAGTCCTAAATCAGTCCGATCTATCTCACCCTATACCAAATTGACCATTTTACCCTTCCAGTAGGGAGTGGAATGTTACAAAAATCAATAATATGGCAATGGCAGTCAGAGAGAGCAGTGTTGTCGAGTCATCTCAAACAATAACGGAAATCCAGTCAACGTGCTGCAAATCCAAATTTGTTGCAGAGCTTTGCAAGATGAAAGCTCCAAAAGCCTATTATAAAGGGACATTTCCAACTTCATCTACATGTTAAACCATGTCAAAATGACCAATGCCCATTAAAGCTGAACGTGTGTGCAAGTAAGAGCGGTTTGAGTAGGTCAGAAGTGGGGTGGGGTGGGGTGGGGGTGTGGAGTGGAGGAGACAGAGAGGGAGAACCTCGCCAAAATTTGATCCACAGCTCGATATTAATCTGGTGAAGGAAATAGAAAACGGTTGATGCTGTATGCATCATAAGTAAACCTAGACCAAGTGGCAGGATAGACATGTACCTCTCAGCATCCAAAGCTATTCCAAGACTGTCATGAAATACGGCTACAATGCATGCTGAAGAGAAACAATAACGCAACGGATCTTCATAATGATGAGACTGGTGCTTCATTTTCATCTTCGACCAATCAACTCCACATAATTGTTGTCCTGCCATCATAAACCCGGTAACAAATTACCTGTTCTACTTACTCTATTTATACTATGTTTCATCTCATCTTATTTACACATCTATGTAGGACCCAAAAAAATGTGTGGACGAGATGGAGTAAAACAGAATAAAGTAGAACAGGTGATTTCATCCCTATAAAACTCAGACGTTCTCAAAACACATCTACAAGCCTCTAAGATCCTCTCTTGAACATCAACCTCCAATAACCTCATCCCAGTTGTTGCCATTAACCTAATCTCCGTCTCGCTCGCCCCAGTAGGCACTCTCTGTTGGAAGGTGGAAGAGTGAACTAGAGAAAAGAATGTCACTCAAATTTTGGCTTGCATAAAATACTTAGTTCAAGAGGTATTTATAGGGAGTTTAGGATTACTTTAAAACTACTACTTACATGCCCAACTTTCTACCCTACTAACTTATTAAATGTTCTCTCGAAAAATCTAGTGCTCTAGGCATTTTCTATTTACAAGACTATTTTAGAAATAAATCCTAGCTATACATTGTAATTCTAGAATAAAAAAGATACTTTTTAAGAGAACTCTACTAATCATCTATTCATAACTTCAATGATGGGGCGATAGATTTTCAATTAAGTAGAGGTCGTGGAAGTGAAAGATGTAAAAGACGAGGCTATAATTTGAAGATAAATGAAAGAAGGTATGAAAAATTCAACATTAAGTGCTACAATTGTTATAATTTTTGCCATTGTTATTGGGAATGCCATAGTTCCTTAAATAATGGTAAGGCAAGAGCTAATCTTGTAAATGGTAAGGAAAGTAAAGCTTTAGTCTCTAAGAACGGATTTTGAAGATGAAAGAATCCGAACCAATTTCAGATTATTGCTTGAGGTAAAGACAATAACAAATCAAATGAAGAGATATGGAGAGATGGTGGAGGACGTTCGTGTTATGGAGAAGATCCTTCGAAATCTTACCCTAAAATTTGACTATACGGTGTGTTCTATGGAAGAATAAAATTTTTTGGAGGAATGACTATTGAGCAACTAGAGGGATCCTTGTAAGCTCATGAAGATAAGATTAATAGAATACAAGGACAAGCATTGGAGCAAGCTCTCAAAGCCAAGGCCTATTTCAAAGAAGATAGAGAAGAAAGTCAACGAGGTTATGGACAAGGTTAAGGACGCAACCAAGGTGGAAGATGAAGAAGTTCTTGCCCTGGTTTCTCATACGGAAACTATTCTACTGATTATCTCAATGGTGGCTCAAATGAAAAGGAGAATCTATGAACTAGATGTGAATTTGGCATTCCTA
This sequence comes from Erythroxylum ulei, assembly GCA_027564395.1. NCBI lineage: Eukaryota > Viridiplantae > Streptophyta > Magnoliopsida > Malpighiales > Erythroxylaceae > Erythroxylum > Erythroxylum ulei. The sequence continues at coordinate 24,417,528 of JANITX010000003.1, forward strand.
AACGGTTATTTTGAAGAAGTGTACATTGAACAACCACTTGGATATGTAGTCAAAGGGCATGAAGACCAAGTCTTGAAGTTGAAGAAGGCATTATATGGATTAAAGCAAACACCAAGGGCGTGGAATAGTCACGTTGACAAGTACTTTCAAGAATATGGATTTGTTCGTTGCCTTAATGAGTATGCTCTTTATATAAAGCCTATAATAGTGGAGACATATTTGTAGTTTTCCTTTATATGCATGATCTCATCTTAATCGGAAACAATCCGAGATTGTTTGAAGAGTTCAAGAAGGAGATGTCTCATGAGTTCAAGATGACTGATATAAGGATCATGTTTTACTATTTAGGCCTAAAGGTGAAGAGATAAGGGAATATTTATCTTTCAAAAAAGATATGCGAAAGTAGTATTGAAGAAGTTTAAGATGCTTGTTTGCAGCACTGTAAACACACCTATGGAGTGTGGAACGAAATTATCACGATTTGAAGAAGGCAAAAAGGAAGATCCCACTTTATTTAAAAGCCTTGTGGGAAGTTTGAGGTACTTGACATGCACGAGGCTTAATATTCTTTATGCTTTTGGAGTAGTTAGCGGTTTCATGGAAGTTCCTACAATAACTCCAATGAAGGCAATAAAAAGAATACTTCAGTACTTGATAGGAATGTTAGAGTTTGGATTATTTTATACTTCCTCCAATAATTTCAAGCTTATAGGATCTTACGATAATGACTTTGTTAGACATATTGATGACAGAAAGAGTACTACTAGATTTACGTTTTATGTGGGTAATTGTGCAATTTCATGGAGATTAAAGAAGCAACCACTTGTTACACTCTCTATATGTAAATCTGAGTATGTGGCGGAAACCTCTTATATTTGTCATGCGATTTGGCTAAGGCTAATGTTAAAGGAACTTCACTTGATTTAGGAGAAGCTATGAAGATTTATATTGAAAACAAGTTCGTCCAAGTACTTGACAAGAATCTAGTGTACCATGATCGAAGTAAGTATATAGACACAAGTTATCATTTCATTAGGGAGTGCATTGCAAGAAAGGATGTGGAGCTTAAGTATGTGAAGACATAATACTAAGTTATGGATATTTTCATAAAGGCACTCAAGTTCAAAGAATTTCAAAGACTAAGATCAAGACTTAGGATGAAGAAGAAAAGTTCAAATTAAAGGAGAGTGTTAAAAATATTTGAACTTTAGAGTTCTCTTGAAAAATATCTTTTTATTCTATAATTACAATTTATGGCTAGGATTTACTTCTAGAATAGTCTTGTGTATAGAAAATGCCTATAACACTAGATTTTTCTAAAGAACTATAGAAACTCTAAAGTTCAAATTATATTTTTAACACTCTCTCTTCCAAACTATATTAACTACATAAACGACCCACTCGCCTTATTCAGATCCTCCAAATATAACAATAGACTCATATTCACCCTCATCGCATTGTCCCAAAAATCAAATACGGGTTAGTCATTTTTGACTTGATAATCGAACACGTGGATTTGAGTCCCTATGTTGCCACTATCGATGACAACGCCATACCTCTTAAAATGAGTACTGTACCTCTTAAAGTGTACATCAGGAAGTAATATCACAAGAAGATATGTTACGTATAAATATTAGTATATGCCAAAAGAGCAAAGCAACCCCTAACGTTTATACTAAAGTCTGAATTGGACCCTAACATTTCAGTACGTTCAAAATGAACCCTAACGATTGAAAATCATTCAAAATAATCCATTACTTCCATTTAAATGCAACGTTCTTGTGTTCTTCCTTCTCCCTGAATCCCAAATTCTTTAAAGCCCAATCCCTTAATTTCTCTTCTTCTTCAACAAACAACAATTTGTGTGGAATGATTTTTGTTCTTATATTGCCACCACCTCCTCCACATATACCTTTAAAATCACGTCATCCACCACCTCCTAAAAACTGAAGATCAACGTCACTGTTGTAGTGAATCAAAGGTAACATCAGCTGCATCTTCATCATTACTTCCATTTTCTCTGCTTGAGTGTAGCTTTAAGACAATGTTATGGAGTCAAATCTTTTGATTTATAGTTCTTCATACCCTCATCTACTGTATCTTCAATTTCACATTGAATGTGAATGCAAGTTGAATTTGTGAATGCTTGTGATTAGTCTAAGCATCGAATGTGAATGTGAATGGAAGTTGAATTTACTTTGAATGTGAATGGAAGTTAAATTCGATGATTGGTCTGGATATGGAAGTTGGATTTATGAATGCTTGTGATTGAAAGGATAATTGCTACTAGCAAGGAGAATATTGGGTGAATATACAATAATAACATTGTTCAAAATAGTCTAATTGTGTATTGTCTTTATTGAATTTTAATGATTGTGAAGGAAGTTAGTTGACAATAAATAATCCAAGGTAATATGCCCTATATTTGACGACATCATTCTTAATATCAAAAAATAGATATTGAGAAGTTGCTTTTTTTGTGTGTGAAGCAAGACCTTTTATTCTTGCATTTCATAATGGGAGTTAAGAAAAAAAAGAGCATCTTTTAGTAAGAAACAAAGTAGTAACATATGCCAGTAGTAAAAACTAGTTCAAAAAGAAAGTGAGGATATACTAGCCTCAATCCAATGAGAGTAGTGAATGATAAATGAAAATTTGATTCCCCTATATAGCAACATTAAAATTTTGGATGGTTTAAATTGTAATCATTATAATCATTTTTTTGTTACCTAACAATTTAGATGTTTTTTTTCTTTTTCTCTTATAACAGGACAACTAACAAACACTACTATTTACCCTTTGAATGTGTATTAGTTAAAATTTTTACTTGGGGAATTAACAATTCAAGTTAGATTTAAGTGATTTTGTTATACTACTAACGAATTATAAGCTTTGACATTTAAAATTAATCAAGAAGTCTTCACAATAACCTTAGTTAAAGATCTCATAACACATAAAAACACTTTAGGAAGTTCTGATGACCCTCTTACATCACCCCTAAAGGGATGTTGTTTGAGATGTTGACATATTGTTTCCACCTTTGATTCTCTATTGTTTTAGTAGAGTGGACAACAACTTCACACTCATGCAAGTTGGATGATAAAGAAATATGATGAATAGATTGGGAGATTTATGACAGTACTTAATCCTAAGTGGTTTGCTTTTTCATTATTTTTTAAACCTTTTGCATGGAATGAGACTAATATAGTGCACTTATTTGTACTTACAACTTGCAACACCATATATTTATAGTGAGTCCATATTCAAATTTAGATTATTAATATTATATAATTGGGTTGCTTTTCAAATGTAAAAAAAAACTCCATTATAATTCCATCCAAATTTTATTGTCCTTATTGTAGGAGACTGACTCTTAATGTATTCAATAGGTTATGTATGGGGGAATCGGTTAGTGGCTTCTTTTTTGTCTTATGAGTTCATGTTTCAAGATTAATATAATCTTACAGCAACAACAGTATCTCCAGATTCTTTTGCAGAGTCAAACTCCATCCTTAATCTCCAATATGCTCCTGCATCATATGAATTATGCCTAATACTACTACTAGGTCTTCACAATGCTTCACCAGGCTCTTCCCCGCTTGGATATTCACTACTATCAATAAAACTACCAAAATTAGTCGATTCAATTTCAACTGGTTGGTCGTCATCGATCATCTTAACTTGTATAAAACCCTCATCATGGTTATGATCATCCACCTCTTCATAACCTCCTTCACTAACTCTATCGTCAAATCCTAAACTAACTCCTTTTGTGGCTTTGCAACTTCCCTTCTCACCCTCCCTATCTCCATCCTCTTCTTCAAAGATAGGCAATATCTTAGGTGTAAATGATGAGTTATCTAACATATGAGTAACATAAATTGACTTTGTTTTTATCATCTTAAATTTGAAGGGGGTATTAGTCAACTACAATATAATGCTTTCAAAATATAATTGACTATATAATAATTTCAGAACATATTATGTAAAATATTTGGACAATTAATACAAAATACTTAAGTAATAAGTGCATAATATTTGAGCAATTAATTATAATTAATTTCTAATTATTTCTTTTATTCATATACTTATAACTCTATAAATAAAGCTAATGTTATATATATTTCGTATAAAATCAATTTAAATTTGTCAATAAGTTCATTAGATTGAGTTAGTAACTGTACTTTGGTGAAGATATTAGTTGTTTGATCATAGAAAATTGATAAAGAATAAAGTGACAATCATTCTTAATATATTTTATTTGCTCATGAAATACATCATTATGAGTAATTCGAATTGCATTACAATTATCAAAATAAATAGTGGTAGTTGATGAATGTTCAATTCTCATATCCTACACTTGCCAATGTAACCAAAAGAGTTTAGAAGTAGTATCAGCAAGGGCTAAGTACTTAACTTCATTACTAAAACAAACTACAACAAATTATTTCTTCCTTCTCTATGAGATAAGAGAATCCCTAAGAAAGAAATAAAACTCAAACATAGAGCGACAATCAATAAAATTTCCAACCCCATCATCATTATAGTATACAAGAAGCTCTAAAGAGGATGAAGAAAAAAGTTGGATACCACAAAACAGGGGACCTCTGACATAATGCAAAATACAAGCATTGCAGTTTAATAAATAGTTTTGAGTGTTATCATACATGATTTACAATAAAAACTACATAAGATGTGTTACAATAAGTGATTGTAAGATATAACAACTCCCTATTAACTTTTGACATAAGGTAAGGTCATCGAGGTATGTTTCATCTACTAATGTAAGACACACATTACTTTTAATAAGAGTGAAAGCAAATTTGTTATTACTTATACTTGCATGAAATAGGAGATCAATAACATCCTTTGTTTAAGAAACATGGTAGCTTAAATCATCATAAATAATCTATAACCTAAGAAAATGGGCCATATGTTTAAGATCTTTAATCTCAAAATGCTAGCTGAGGTACTATTTCAATTTTGTAACACCACCAAGGTTACTTTCGATAATGATCATATCATTTATATAAATTACTAAAAGCATACATCCTCTATCAATGTGTCCAATAGATAAGTCATTATCAAGTGGACTAGAAAGAAATTCAAATTGTTGAAATAGAGCTAAATTTAATAAACAATACTTAAGTGGTTTATTTAAGGCCCTAAGAACCTTTTTTAGGTGACAAACAATGTTTGGAGGATGATCATAACTTGGAGGTAGCTACATATACACTTCTTAAGAAAGGTCACCATTAAAAAAAAGACAAATTTTATATCCATTTGAAACAATTTCCATTTCTTAATGGCAATATGAAATCCTCATAGTTAATACCATATTCCTAAATAAATCATTTAATAACAAGTCAAGATTTATAATGTTCCAGAGTGTTATTTGCCTTTGTCTTCATCTACCTATTTGCTTCTTACTAAAGTATTGCTTGAGGGAAGTATGACTACATCCCAAGTCTAATTTTTCTCTCAGGCATGTAATTCTTCTTTCATAGCTCACTTACATTTAGGATTAACATCTATAACTATTAGATTTATAGAGGGAATTGATGGCTGATTTTAAAAAGTTATGTTTAAGATAAGGGAGACTTACAACATAAGCTTCTAAATGAAAAGGGATTTTAGTGAATTTGACAGGTTGTGACGAAACATATAACCTCACAAAGAAAACTAGATATTTCTTGATCGCATAATACATAGTCTCATCAAATAAAACAATGATGGATGATAAAGTTGAGTTTATCCATGATATAAGACAAGTCTATATATATATACAGGATAAGTTTAAAATAGTGAAGGAAAGCACATATACAATTTAGTGCACATACGAGATAAAATAGATGCAAAATAACACAAATGCGAGTGGGATAGTGTAAGACAATGATAACAAAAAAAATTAACTAAGGGGTAATTTTGATACTATGAAAGTAGAATATTTTAAGAGAAGTTATATGAATTATTATCTTGTATGAAATATATACCAAAAAACTTTATCTAATTAAATGAATAAAAGAAATAATCAAGAAATTAATTACTCAAATATTATGCATTATTACCTAAGTATTCTACATTAATTACCTAAATATTTTGTATAGTGTGACGTAACAAAGTGAATTCTTCTGAATAAAATACTTTAATACTCTTGTTAGGATGAACTTGCTTTCTAGGTCTACTAATTGACTTGGGAAGATAGCAAGAACTCAAAGCTTTCTCATCCATCCATTTGGATGAAACATCTTAGAGCAAGCAAGTTTCTGACTCATAGAGTTTTTTAGTCTTATCGAACCAATTACTTCAACTTTGAAAAAAAGGGAACTATCAATCATATTTTGACATGATTACATTGTAATGGACTAACATAATTAATGATTCTCTAAAGAATAACTTATTATTTAATTAACTACATGTAATTGTTCTTGTTTAATTTATAGGTTTGGTGGGTTTGAAAGAAATAGAAACCGGTGAAAATCCTTCTCATTATGAGAATGACGTTTATGGCTATACAATGGAAAAGTAAAATTTTAGTCTTATAAGTGAGAATTGGCTTCCTCCTCTAAGTCTAAAAGTCATACAGGTTTCCACCAATCTAATGAGAAACTATAGAGACAAAAATAACTTAACATCTTAGGAAAATTGTGATAATTGATAAAGTAAATTCAAATTATATGCTCGTAAATTAAAAAGTAATTATCAAATAGGAAATTAAATTATAGAAAAGTTTAATTCAAATAACTTAAAATTTGTGTGAGTTTGTATATATAATAAAAGAGAGCTTCATAGTTTAACTTATTTAAAATTATAAATCATTTATTCTACGTATATAATCCCAATCATATGAAACTTAAAAAGAATTCAAAATAAGAACCTTATGCTAAACATGGGAGAATTTTTTTTCACATAATTTAAATGAAGAAATAGTAGTTGATAATCATCTCCAAGGAGAGGCTCACATGCTTAATTTCTTTTAAAGAATATTAAATTGGAAGAAGATAAAGATTTATAGAGAAAATATTTATTGATACCAAAAGTGATATCCTAAATTAACGTGGGATTAAACAATAGTTTATATGTTCTCCTCTTAATACTTCTTCTCAGTTTCACTTGTTGCGTTCTTTCCGAATTTGTTTTTGAAAATTGTGTTCTTTTCGAATTACATTTAATTAAAATTAAACAACTATCTTACATGTAGCTAGAAGCCTTTTAATTGGAAGAAAAATACTAGTACACATTTTATGGAACATTCATTTTACTTTAATGTTCTAAGGACATAATGTTATATGCAGAGGGTGAGTTATTTGTTTAACATTCATAAAATTGCATAGCCCTATTTTTCTTGTTATCTATGAAAGTCTTAGTCCTAAGATCAAAGAGGATGGTGTGTATATAATGCATAACTTCCCATAAATGAGAAAATAGCCTACACTATATTGGCTTCTTTTCATCTCACATAATTGGAGTTTGTGAACCATGTGTTTCAGGCACTAGACATGATTAACATATTGTATAGTTTTCTTTTCATGTTTGAATAAATGATAAATTACTCTTTGAATGTGACCCCTAACTAGAGAGTGTTGGTATTGATTGTTCCAAAAACTTTTCAGTTATACCCCATTTTTATTACACAATAACGCATATCATCATAGCTGTTATTCTTGAACAACCATCATGGATATTATTAGTCTTTATTATATCCAAATGTCCAAAACGTTTCCCATCTTTATTATTATTCTTTAATACACCTAAACGGTCATTTATTTTTCCTATATAAATAACTTATCCATCTTGTTTACGACACACGCTTTGTTCTTTTTGCTCTCTCCCACAGTCATGATTATGCTCATTTTCTTATATAAGGCACGTATCTTCTACTTAAAAAACACCTTTTATACACATGTCTTCTTGTCTTTTCTAATTTGCTTTTGTATACTTTTATTAATTTTTGGAGATAGTTCCTACTCCGCCCTTTGGAGTGTACCGAAGCTAGTGGAGAAAGCGTTAATCTTAAGGTAGGATCCTTTTGTCCTGCTACACCTTAAAGGGGAAATTTTTGACTTAAAACAGTGATTTTCACGACGCCTTGCATTTTAGATAAGCCATTCTAATTTTATTTTTCTGCTATTTCCTCTAACAATCTAAGTTAGAAAATTATTATTATTGCGTTGCTACTGTTTGTTGGAAATTACTACGATTTTGCTACTACACATTTATTTTGGTAGAAGTCGAAACACGATGCTATTTCTTGATATTATGTGATTATTTCGTGTGAGATATTTCTGCTTTTGGGTTTAATATGTCTTCCACAAATAAGTCCAACGTAGGTTCTGCACTTACTATTCTCCACATAGGTTTTGCCCCTATCACCGTAGCCCCGAAAATTATACCTAACCTAACTAGATTAGAACCTCTAGATAGGAGATATTTTAACGATGGTTTGAGAAAATTTTGTTTTACTTTCAACAATACAAAATCAATTATGTACTGTTTCAAGAGATTCCTTGTGACAATACTGACCCCTAAGACTACTAAGGATAACTGTACCATTAAGGATGTGTTGTTTAACCATATGATAATCCCTTTGCTTGATATCTACTATAAGTATAAAGCTGCTAAGAAAATTTGAGATACTTTAAAAGTGAAATATGGGATGGATGATGCCAGTACTAAGAAATAAGTAGTTGCTAGGTGGTTAAAATTTACCGTTGTTGAAGATAAGCCTATTATGGACTAACTAAATGAGTATGAAAATCTAGTTGTTGAAATCCTTGCTGAGGGTATGAACATGTGTAATTTGTTTTAAGCTAATGTCCTTATTAATAAACTACCTGCAGTATAAAAACTAGTTGAGACATAAAAAGAAAGACATGAAGCTTCAGGAGTTGATAGGACATATAAAGATTGAGGATGCCAATCGTGCACAAGATAAGACCAAAACACTCATTTTTGTCCCTACTGTTAAGGCTTATATGGTAGAACATTGAAATGCTAATAACTTTAAGAAAAATGGTGGACAAAACAAGTTTTTCAACAACAAGCAGGGTTAGTTTAAGCGAAAGAGGATTGATGGTGACTGTTGACGATGTCACAAGCCAGGCCATCCTGTTGCCAATTGTCAATCTAGAATCAACTATGAAAAGAAAGGACAAGGACAACAACTGTGATAGTTTGGGAAAGGAAACCAGATAGGGTACCAACAAGGTTACCAGAAGAGCTTTGGTAAGCCTCAAGCTAATATGGTTGAAGCTATTGATGACGAGGCAATCATTACTGCTATATTGCTTGAAGTCAACCTTGTTAGAAATTTGGTCAAGTGGGTAGTTGACACAGGAGCCACACTTCACATCTACACCAACAAGGACCTATTTATATGATGCTACTGATGGTGAATTCGTATACATGGGCAACTCTAGTAGAGTTCCTGTCCAACGAGTTGGCAAAGTCACTCCCAAACTCACTTCTAGAAAAGTGTTGGCATTAGAAAATGTTTTATTTGCTCCTAATGTACGTAGAAACTTGATTTCTGGTGAATCGCTTAACAAAGCAGGTGTTAAACTGACCTTTGATGTTGATAAGCTAGTTTTGACTAAGAATGGGAACTTTATTGGAAAAGAGTTTTGTAATAGGGGTTTATTTATACTTGACGTTGAAATGAATGCATCTACTTCTTCTACCTATATTATTGAGTCTTTATACCTATGACACTCTAGGCTTGGGCATGTGAATGTGAGGTCAATTAAAAGGATGCAAAGCTTAAACTTGTTACCTAACCAGATCACTAATGAAATGGAAAAATGTCAAATTTGTGTTGAGGCTAAACACTCTAAAAACTTTTTGTGCCAGTGATTGAGAGAGAGTCACAATTGTTGGACTTGTTGCACAGATATTTAGGCGATTTTAAGATTTATATGACTAAAGGAGGCATGAGATATTATATTACCTTAGTGGATGATTGTTCTAGATTTACTTATTGAAAATTAAAACTAATGCAGAGGAAATGTTTATGGAATATAAAGTTGAGGTTGAAAACTAATTAGAAAGGATAATTAAGAGATTAAAGTCTAATCGTGGTGGTGAGTATAGTACTGATTTCCTTACTGATTATTATGAAAATGTTGGTATTATTCATGAGCTTTCAGCCCCTTACACATCTGAACAAAATGGAATAGACGAGAGGAAAAAACCGACACTTAAGGATATGATGAATGCAATGTTGATTTCCTCTAGTTTACCTAATTTTATGTGGGGAAGGGGGGAAGCTATTCTTTTAGCTTGTTATGTTCTAAACAGAGTCCCTCATAAGAAACTACATCAAAACCCTTATGAAATTTGGAAAGGTTATCCACCTAACTTGCGTTTTTGAAAGTGAGGGGATGTCTTGCTAAGGTTGCTCTACCTGAACATAAGAGGAAGAAAATTAGGCCTAAGATCATTTACTCAATTTTTGTGGGATATGCCTCTAATAGTGCTACCTATAGATTTATGGTTAAAGAAGAAGGATTTAACACTTATGGACCAATTATAGAGTCAAGAGATGTATATTTCCTATAAAAGTGAGTGTGCAAATTCCTAGAGAGTCTATCCTTAGTTCTTCTACTTTTGATGAAGAAGAGGAAGAGGAAAATATTAAACTACAGAGAAGTAAAAGAGCTAGAGTACCCATTAGTTTTGGTTCTGACTTTATTACTTCCTTTGTGGTGAAAAAACCCAAGAAGATAGATGACAGTTTTATGATGACTTATATTATTGAGGAAGATCCCAAAACTTATAAGGAAGAAATGAGATATGTGGATGCTACATTTTGGTAGGAAGCCATAGATAGTGAGTTAGAGTCAATCATGTTTAATAAAACTTGGGTTTTATTTGATCTACTTCGAGGGTGTAAGCCTTTGAAGTGTAAGTGGATTTTAAAAAAAAAAATTGAGAGCTAAAGGAACCATTGAAAGGTTCAAGGCAAGAGCTGTGATTAAAGGCTTTAAAGAAAAAGAAGGATTGGATTTTTTTAACACTTACTTTCCTGTTACTAAAATTGCATCTAAAAGGATGTTGTTTGCTATTGCCTCAGTATTTACGATTCATATGCACCAAATGGATGTTAAGACAACTTTCTTAAATGGTGATCTAGATGAGGAAATTTATATAGTCCAACCCTAGGGGTTTAGAGTGCCTGGTCAAGAGCAAAAGGTGTGTAAGTTGGTTAAGTCTTTGTATGGACTTAAACAAGCTTCCAAACAATGGTATGAAAAATTTGAAAGTGAGATTTTCAAACATAGTTTCAACTCTTGTGATGCTATTTATTGCATTTATGTGAAATTTGATGCCAATGGTTGTGTAATCATAACTCTTTATATGGATGATATTCTTATTTTTTATACTAGTTTATCTGTCATTGATACTACCAAGAGTTTACTAAAGTCTTCTTTTGATATGAAAGATCATGGACATGTGGAATTTATTTTGGGAATCAAAGTTGATAGGACTGACTCTGGTTTTATGTTGAATCAAACTCATTATGTTGAGAAAATTTTGAAGAAGTTTGGTTACTATAAACTTGATCCAGTCAAAACTCTCTATGACGCTAGTGTTGCCTTAAAGAAAAATCTTGGTGACAGTGTAAACCAAGCTAAGTATGCTAAACTTCTTGGTAGTGTGATGTTCTTAATGAACTATTCTCGCCCTGATATTGCATACTGCATGAGTAGACTTAGTAGGTATACCCATAATCCTAGTCAAGAGCATTGAAATGCATTTATTTGTTTATTGAGGTATTTGAAAGATATTATGCTTTATGGATTATCTTTTGGTGGTCATCCTCTTATATTGGAAGGGGTATTTTGATGCTAACTAGTTTGCGAAGAGTGATGATATACACTACCAGTGGTTATATTTTTACCTTAGTAGGAGCTGCAGCGTCTTGGAAATCATCTAAGCAAACAAGTATTGCGAGATCAACAATGGAGGCTGAGTTTATGGCTTTGGAATTGGCAGGATGGGAAGTTGAGTGGCAAAGGAATCTCTTAGCAGATATCTCACTTTGGAAAAAACCAATTCCTTCTGTGTTCCTTCATTGTGATTCACAAGCTGCCATTCATATTGCCAAGAACAAGACATATAGTGGCAAAGTAGACATAACAGATTGAGACATAAAATTATCTGTACTTTAATTAGACATGGTGTAATTTCTCTAGAATATGTCAAGTTAGAAAGAAACTTAGTGGATCCATTTACAAAAGCTTTAAGTAGAAAACTAGTTTTAGAGCATGCTAAAGGGATGTGGTTGAGCCCAATTGTATAGTAACCTCATAATGGACACCCGACGTGAGAAATCAAGTTCAACGTGTCAAACGAAGTTATGTGGTAACTACTTACTTGTACATTGTTTTTGAAATAATAATAAGATATTCAGTTATTGAATAGCATCCCTCAGCATGACTTTGCTGTGTTTGTTAAGGTTCGATTGTTTAATCCTTAATGAGTTCTATAGCCCAAATTTGGGTGGTGTGAGCAATACACACTTGATGGACTCACCAACGTGATTGTGAGGGGCTAGCCACCCTCCAATGAGAGTATTTGGGCTATCTCTCTAGAGTGATTATGAGAACAGAGCATTTTGAGACTGTTTATTTCTCTATTAGGTTCTGTCTCAGAAATTTCTTAGATATCAGGTGTTGGAACCCGCTTTCGGAATCCAACTCTTCAGAAAAACATAACACCTATACTCTTGCTCTGATACCATACATGAT
>JANITX010000003.1:24488447-24503965 GCA_027564395.1 Erythroxylum ulei
CACTAGTTAACTTCATTTCATAAACATCACACACACTCTCTGTGAGATCGACCTAGACTCATCACTGCTACAGTTGTATAGTTATTTTATTTTGATTAGCGTCATGACGCACGATCACTATTATAAGTTGAATGAAGTACTAAGTAAGCATTTGATTTTTGAACTTTTATTCTGCATTGTATTTTAAGATATTTTTAAAGGTACTTCTACTTATGTGTTTGTTAAATTATGCTATTATTATTTTCTCTTGTTTGTATTATTCTCCCTTGTTCTTAGCATTAGCCAAGTTTAAAAAAAAGGAAAAAGGAAAAAGAAAGAAAGAAAAAAGAAAAGAAAAATAAAAGGAAAAGAATAAAGCATAGTAGCATTAGTTAGCAATGAGTAGTTGTGGTCCTTTGTATTCATGTGTTTATCTCATAATTTGAATTTGAGTGTCCCTTTTCCTGGCACTTTGTGAATGCTTGTGATTAACCATTTGTCATTTTTACCTTATCTTTGAACTCGGCCCCATTACAACCTATAATTTGAATGAATGATAACTGGTGAATTTGTAAGCCTATGGTAGTGCAATTTGTTAAAGGAAGATTTGAAAGAAACACTTTAACCTTAAACACTTGAGCGTAAGAGAGAAATATGTGAGAAGAATTCACCTTAGTTTTGTATTTGCCTTTGAACAAGAATGTCTTACTTTGACTTTGTTTATTTATAGTAGTGAAAAGTGATTTTGATGTATGTTGCAACCTAAGTCTTGCTAGCCCAAGTTAACGGTAAGTCTTGCTAGCTCAAGTTAACGGATTGTGTGCACTTAATCTTATGAAGGACGAATTGATAGAGAGTAGTGATTTGGTATATTTTCTTAAGGGCGAGCAAAGGTTTGGTGTGGGGGAATTTGTTAAGTTGTCATTTTGTATATAAATCTCTTTAATGTGTTGAAATTATTATTCAAAATTAATGGATTTGTTTCTTAATTGTTCTCAGATGATTTTCAACACTTGAGAGACGAAATTGAATAAAAAAGATGCAAAGAAAGTAAAGATAATTCGAATTCCCAGACTAGTAGAAAAATAATTGACTAAGTGTAGGCACGTGCAAGAAAAAAATACCTGCAGAATCTATTTTTAAATTCAGATTTGATTCACCTAAGATTTTCATGATCTTGAGAATCAGATTGCTATCTTACTAATAGGGATCTGCAACCTGAATAGGGGGAAAAGATTATCTGTTGAAGATCACAAAAAGAGGAGGAGATCGAAGAGCATAAAGGAAGATTTTCGTTCTTATTCACGTGGATAGGATAAGAAGTTTTACATTTTTCTGCAGTAATTTCTCTAAGAGTTGTCGGATTTTCTAGGAAAAGAATAGGGATGGAGACTTTATATTTTGCTATTTTTTTTGTTGATTTTCACTTTCCTTATGAGTAGCTAAATCTTTCTTCTTGGTTGAAGGGAACTGCATTATCATCTAGTATGTGTGAGATTTCTAAATAAAGTTTGTTTCATTGATGAATATTGAGTATCTTCCAAGTTACTTTTTATGATTAGGTTGATTTCTAGGATGCGCAACTAGGAATTAATTTATTTAATAGCCAAATTAATAAGATATGACGTTCAGTTTTGCTAATCAAAAGTAGCAATTAGGATTACCATCTTTAAGTTAGAGTTAGAAATTCTAAGAAAGTACTTAACTTGATTAAATGCATATCGTACATGTATTGTCTTATTCATTGGTTTCTTAGTTCTTAAAGCTATTAATCAATTAAACTTAAGATCTTATCTAAGTTGTTGACTAATAAGAATGTTTAGAATATATGTTTCTATTCATTTAATCTTAAGAGAAAACATCACCCAATGAATGTTTGTTGATGGACTGAATTTTATATCAACGATCCATATTATTGTGATAACGTCAGTGACCCGAAACCAAGGTTTGTGCACTGAATTTCTAGATATGATTATATTTGTTAATTTTTCAATTTTTTTCATTTTTAAATTCTCAAATTTTCGTGAATTAAAACCCCCTACTTTGTTTTAGTTTTGAACTCGTATAATCTTTACCGTTAAAATTTCTCGTGGGAACGATCTCAACTCTTCATTAACTACATTTTTCATTGCTAGAGTTGGTATTAATTTGGTTACAGGTGGCAGTAGTATCAAATTTTGGTGCCATTGCCGGGAAATTTCTTGACAGTTTTTCTAGTGATGTTTTTGTTTTTGGTTTTGTTACTCTTAGTTACCTTGTCTCTGGTTTGTTTTAGTTTCATAGCTTTTTTTATTTTTCAATCTTTTAGCGGCCTGACTCACTATCAGTATGCTTTTGATTCTGATTTTTCATATTATCCTTATTATGATGACGAGTTTCCATCTATTGCTACTTTCAGGTTTGAGCATCAAGTGGTAGATTTCACACCCTTAGCCGCGCAAGTACTGAAGGATGACCAACAAGCTAAGGTATGTGAAGTTTGCTCATTTTTGGGTTATCCTTTTGTACATGCCCTATTTTGTAGGATACACAGTACAGATTCGCTTCTCCACCGAGCTACTATCAAGAGCAGTCCTACTTCCAGCCAGAGCCTCTACCTCCACCATCACCACCACTTGATAAGATGTCTTTGTGGGAGATAGTAATGAGTTTGGCAACGAACACTCTTTAATTCCAGTAGGAAACGAGGAGTAGCTTGAAGAGCTTGGAAGATCAATTGAGCCACTTAGCAGATGTGGTAGGGAGCATGGAAGCCCGAGTGTCTACAAGTGTTCTTAACCAACAAGAGAGTGATTATAAGGAGTTGTGCATTCCTTCAAAGAGTGGAGATAATTTGGAGAACCCAAAAACAATAAAGGAAGAGCAAGCGGAGTTAGGAGAGGAACCAAGGTTTGTTTACTGAATTTCCATATTTGATTATATTTTTTAATTTTTGATTTTTGTCATTTTTAAATTCTCAAATTTTCGTGAATTAAAAACCTCCTGTTTTGTTTTAGTTTTGAACTCTTATAATCTTTACCGTTAAAATTTCTCGTAGGAACGATCTCAACTCTTTGCTAACTACATTTTTCATTGCTAGAGTTAGTATTAATTTAGTTGCAGGTGACAGCGGTACCACGGAGTTATTGATAAGAAAATTCAGTAAGTGGTTAAAGAAAGTGAAGAATGATAGATCTAATTTTAGGCAAAACGGTGGGAGCTCATCAAATAGTAATTTTAAACAACAAGGGAAAACTTAAAAGGATGAAAGAAAAGTGAAGAAAATTCAATGTCATGAGTGTCAAGGCTTTGGACATGTACAAGCGGAATGTACTAACACCTTGAAGAAGAGAAAAGGGAATCCTATACAAGTATTTAGAGTGAGAATGAATCCAGAAGTGAGTATGGTAGTGAAGAAGAAGTTGTGAATAGTGCTGCATTAGTTGCTTTATATAACAAAAGTCCAGTTACTTGTTTTACAGGGACCAAGAAGGAAGTAATCAAGGGCGAAAACGTGAGTAAATCAGGAAATTCTGGGAAAAATGTAGATGAAGCAGCTCAAAGCTCAATCTCAAATTATGAAATTAATGACAGTACTTCAGATGATAAAAAGGATGGTATTTATGAAGCCTTTGAGTTAATGTATGCTAAATGGGTCCAAACATGTAAGAAAAATGAGAAGTTGAAGGAGGAAAACTCTTCCATGAAGAACATCATTCAAGATCTAGAGAAAAAGTTATTGTCTACATTAGATCAGCTTAGTGAAACAAAATTGAAGTTGGTTAGTACAAGAAAAGGAATAAGAATGTTAAATGGAGGTACTAAAAAGCTAGAAAAATTGTTGAAAATTAGTAAGAATAAAGGAGACCTTCAAGGCATTGGCTATAGAGGTGAATGTTCCAAGTCGAATGATGAGAAAATTGGTGCGACCAGATTTGTTCGAGGAAAAATCTCAAAGAAAAATCAGAGTTTCATACCTATATGTCACTTTTGTGGAGTAATTGGGCACATAAGACCGAAATGTTTTAAGTTGTTACAAATGATGTTTCAAAGGCGTCAAAACCGAAAATCTAGACACTCTTCATTGAATTTCCAGTAGCAACCTATTTTACCAAAGCACTCTTGGGTTAGAAAGGGTCAAATACAAGCAAAAAGACTTAGTGAAGGAAAAACAAGAAATTGTCCAAATTCATAGTTAGTTACTGCTTTTGAAGAAACTGTTCAAACTAATGATAAGTCAGTTGCTTTAGATGAAGAAATCAACCAGACAGTTGATGACTAAGATAATGTAATGAGAAATAAGCCTAAGTTTGAATTTCTTCAAGAGGCACAGAGATTGTGTGCTTTGCATTTTTGAAGTATAGTTTGATATTATTTATTAAAAAACAAAACAGGGTTCGAACGAGTTATCGTTTAGGCTTTCTAAGTTTTTATTTATGAGTTTTCTAAGGTTTAGTTGATTGATGTGTACATGAGGCTATGCTTGATGATGGGGTTTATGAATTTGATCAGTCTTATGAAAACAGAATTGAAGTGATTCTTATGTTTCTTTATTCGCTAAGATTGATCACATTAAAGGATTCTTGTTTTGTCATTGTTTTGTCCCAAGAGGGAGACATCAGATTGTTTTTTGTGATTGTTCAATTCAGGATAAGATTTTAAGATATCTTTATGACTATTAGTCTTACTTTTTGGCATCTTTTTATCCTAAGGGCGAGAAATTTGGATGATTGTTCATTAGTGTTTCTTTGGATATTTCTTGAACTTTAAGAATTTGATGGATGTTCTTTGGAACTTGATGTTGGATTAAGAGGGAGTTTCTTATTTGTGACAAAAATGCCAAAAAGGGGGAGATTGTTAAGATATTTATTATATATCTTATTGTTTAATTTTGGCACTTTTGATTATCAGCTCTTCAAGAAAAAGCAAGTCTTAAAATCCAAATTAAGATAAGGTGTAACAAAGTGATACTTATTACTTGAATTGGATTTTTTGGATAATTGTTTAAGTATGAAAGAAGTCCATTTAAAAAAATATAATGTGTGGATGACGTTGTTGCGCATTTGGAGGACACCGTAAGATTGCTGAAGATCACCTTTCTTGTATGACTTTAAGTTAGGACTCCTGGCTTGCGTCTGGACTCCTTACGTGGGTGTGGACTGAAGCATAAGGTAAGTGAGCTGCTGATTTTGTGATGCTTTATACGTGACTCTTCTTTTGGGATGCATGGTCGATGATTTTGTTCAGTGTCTTGTGTTTGCTGGTTTTGAAAAATATCTGTAGCTGTTTTACTTATAGGTTGGTGTGATTTGGTTGGTTGATTGGTGAGTAAGAATGCTGCACTTTTCTATGATTATGATGTCGTGAATGTATGCATGTAGTGTTTCTCTTCTGGACTATGATTTGTCTCTTGCTGGGTTTTTCTGATATATGCATAAACTTTGTGTGGTTGGTTTTTCTGATTTCTGGTATACGAAAATTTTCAGAAGTTTTCGTGATTTTAGTAACTATCATAGTTGATCATTTGAGTGCCTTTTATAGGCCAATTGGTTGTTGATTATGTCTATTCTAGTGGCTATCAATATTGGAGATGATGTTTAAAATATTCCAGCCATTGAATATGACAGTTTCAATTGGTGAACAACTTTTAGTTTAGTCTTTGGAGAAGTTGAAAATATCGGGAAGTTGTTTCTTTCTATCTCAAGTATATTTGCTTTCATTTTTTATTATTTTAATCACTTGAGTTATTCATTTATTATTTTTTCGTTAAAAGATCGTTGAGAAAAACCCTCTGTTGAGGTTAATACAAGGCAGTCGTACTATTGGGTGTGAAATTCTTTCACGAGTTGTAAGGACGAGAGATAATGTCAGGGGTTAAGTGGTGTCGGCTTAATAAAACCTTGTATAAAACTATTGTTGTTAGTGAAAGAATTAAGCCAGATGAGGACCTCGCGGACGTAAGTAAGATGTGTCGAACTGTGTTAACAAGTTTTGGTATTGATTTATATTATGTTGCTTTTAATTCTTCTAGTTTTTAATTGTGCTAGAAACGACTGCGATAAATTGAAGATTTTGCAAAACTATTACACCCCTACCATTTTTTTTAACTCATCCAAACCAAACAAGTAAATGCATTTCAGAAAACAAATATGGAAATTTATAAATAAGATTGCATTAGAGCTCATGTTAGGTTCTCTGTCAGGAATCAACTATAAAATCTGTGGATGCAATATTCGACTGAAAAGGATGCATGTACCTTAAGGAGACGAAAGAACATTACCAAATAGCAGGGTTCTCCATGTTTTGGCTAAAATGTTAATCTTGTGGAAACACCGTGCAGGCAGGCTTCCTATAGACTCATCAATTAACATAATTGGATTACCCAATTTCATCCAACAAAACCCTCTGTAGGTATAAAAAGAACCATCAAATCTATTGCCGTTAAGAATACTTGATGGCACTTCTATTGATTATCGATTATCCCTTCTAATTAAGATGAGTGAAATACACGCGTGACAAACATATACAGGCACGCGGAAGAAAGTATCTCATAAAATAGTTTTGACTGTGATACTTAACAGTTCAAATGCAAGTTGTCAACAAGATACAAGCAACCTACGTTCGTTTCAACTTTCAACCCTTGTTAGCCTCAGTCCGCCAAATTCAGACTTGGGTACATAAATACAATTGGCAAGTTCTACCCCACAAAAACGACAGTGTTCCATTCATCTAAACACATTTATGAACGTTATAATCTAGATTCACACTATATTAGTAGACACACAGTTAAAGAATATGCAGAAACAATGCATAAGTAATGAAACAGACATAAAAACAGGCCAGAAAGATGACAGCAGCTCACTTAGCCTCCGAGGTATCTATATCCAAGTGGGACTTCATAGTCCCTAGCTAGGACCCAGGTATCGACACAAAATAAGGAAATAGCAATGGCCAATGTGGGATTGTGCCACTCGCTTTAGTTTTTATGACATCCAATTTTGCCTTGAATTGGCAGGTACATGTTACCGTCTGTCTATGGGTAGCGATGCAAATGATGCAGAACAATTACGATAGCTTCTGATTATTAATAATTTGCAATATAATGAGATTAATTCCTAGGGAGTCAAATCATACATGTGTAAGCCATTAAAGTCCTAATTAAATGACGATTACTCTTTCTTTATTAGGGATAAAAAGCACTGGAATTTTATATGGTCTGAACTCTAAATTTGGGACCAATAATTTTCTTTTCTAATATACTTTAATGGGCCTAAACAGGCACCATTCAGATAAAACTTCTTATCTTTACGCACAAATGCCTCCGCTTCACATTTCCCTCCATCAGCCGAGTCACAAGCTCTCAACGCCCATTCCAATGGCTTCATGCTCATCTCTACAGGCAATTCAATTCTCTCCCTCTGTCTGTGACGGTACCGACACTGCTTTTTCGCCCAATCCCGTTTCTTTGCTGCACAAATGCACCTCTCTGAAAGAGCTCAAACAAATTCAAGCCTTTACCATCAAAACACATCTCCAAATTGGTCTCCATTTAGTTAGTAAGTTCATTAATTTATGCACAGAGCATCCCACTGAGTCCTCCATGGAGTACGCTTACCAGCTGTTTGATAAAATTTCCCAACCTGACATTGTGCTTTTGAACAGTATGGCCCGTGGGTATTCACGCTCAAACGCCCCACTCAAAGCTGTTTCTCTCTTTGGTAGGGCTCTTCAAAATGGTCTCTTTCCTGATAAATACACTTTCCCTTCTCAGCTTAAAGCTTGCGCTAGCGCTAAGGCATTGCCCCAAGGGAAGCAATTGCATTGTCTCGCTATTAAAGTTGGGCTTGATGATAACTTGTATGTATCTCCTACGCTGATAAATATGTACACCGAGTGTGGTGATGTGGATGGGGCTCGAAGAGTTTTTGATGCCATACTGGAACCTGATGTTGTTTCATATAATGCGATAATAACAGGTTATGCTCGAAATACTAGACCTAATGAGGCTTTGTCATTATTTCGTGAGCTGCAGGCAAGGAAACTTAAGCCTACGGATGTTACCATGCTCAGTGCTTTATCTTCTTGTGCTATGTTGGGAGCTATGGATTTGGGGAAGTGGATTCATGAATATGTGAAGAAGAATGATTTTGATAGATATTTAAAAGTGAACACTGCATTGATTGATATGTATGCGAAATGTGGAAATTTGGATGATGCCATCTCTGTCTTTGAAAACATGGATGTAAGAGATACACAAGCATGGTCTTCAATAATCGTGGCTTATGCAACACATGGACAAGGTCGTAAAGCTATATCTATGTTTGAAGAAATGAAAGTAGCAAGAGTGAAACCAGATGAGATTACATTTATAGGTCTATTGTACGCATGTAGTCATACTGGATTAGTAGAGGAAGGTAAACAATATTTTAATAGTATGAAAGACAAGTACGGTATTACTCCTGTGGTCAAACACTATGGGTGTATGGTTGATTTGCTAGGTCGAGCTGGATGTTTAGAAGAAGCTTATAGATTCATAGATGAACTGCCAATCAAGCCCACACCTATACTCTGGAGAACTCTGTTATCTGCTTGCAGTAGCCATGGAAATGTAGAATTAGGGAAAAAGGTTATAGAACGAATTTTTGAACTAGATGACTCTCATGGTGGAGACTATGTCATTTTGTCAAACTTATATGCAAGATCCGGAAGTTGGGAAGACGTGGATTCCTTAAGAAAATCGATGGTTCAAAGAGGAGTCGTAAAGATTCCTGGGTGTAGCTCTATAGAAATAGACAATGTAGTGCATGAATTCTTCTCTGGGGATGGGGTACATTATGTTCCAACAGATCTACACCGAGCACTTGATGAGCTGGTCAAGGAATTAAAATTAGTTGGTTATATACCTGACACTTCTCTGGTCTTTCATGCTGGTCTGGAGCAAGAAGAGAAAGAAATGATTCTTAGATATCATAGCGAGAAATTGGCCATTGCTTTTGGGTTAATTAACACTCCACCTGGGACAACAATCCGTGTGGTGAAGAACCTTCGTGTATGTGGAGATTGTCATTCTGCTGCCAAATTTATATCGTTGATCTTTGATAGGGAAATAATTCTTCGAGATGTCCAACGATTTCATCATTTCAAAGATGGTAAATGCTCTTGTGGAGATTATTGGTAGTGAAACTTGTTCGAGCAAAGAGAAACTTGCAATGGTGTCACCGGAGTTGACATGATATTTCATCTGTTATGTGCCACTTTTCTGAGGTATTGAAGCTGCCAGGAAGGGCAAGCAAATTTATTTTCCTTTGGTAACTTTGTATATGATCCATTTGTGTACACCACACCACTAATCATAGGTACTTATTTAGATATAAATTCATCATGAAATAGTAAGTTTTTTTTGCCTTTGATATAAAAGGCAGTTTGTGAAATGCTCATGGTTATCGCAATTAGTATAACTTATATTTTAGTGCTATCTTAGCTTAGAGACAAAAGATTGCTCTCCTTCTGGATTAGAATCGTACAGTTAATGTTTAAAATATTAATCATCTATTCAGATATGATAACGGATAAAACGACACAAGGAACAACTGATTGGAATTAGTGAATTACAGTATAACAGGTGACTGTTTTGTGGTCGTCGAGAGTCTTACGGCAAGAGACAAATACAATTGATCAGGGGAAATTGGTTTGAATACGTAACTATTATTTATTGGCCGTCCATTTCAATAATAGACACTGTGAATTTATTTCTGGTAACATTCATGCAGTTTAGGATTTGCTGGAAACATATGTGAAAAACTAAACCTGTCCAACGTTTGACTTTTAGGTTGTGTGAACGTTTGAAAACCCAACACTTGGTTTGTTTCAAAGATCAACAGCCTACCTCTTTCTCAGTCTCCTACAAGTTAAGGGATGGCTCAATTTGACACAAAGGTCATTCACCGTCTTCTGTTTCATTTTTATTACTGTTGTTCATTTTCTTTCTAACTGAAAGTGAAAGCAATCAAGTAAAGGGCTTCTTCTTATCTAAGAATTGTTCAAATAAAATAAAATCATGATGAAACAATTTTGGTTCACCCAAAAAAAAGAATAAAAAGAACATGAACCTCGCTGAGTACCTTTTGGACTGAAAATGGTGTCAACAATGAATATTCCAGGAACACAAGCATGAAGTTATATGTTTGTTATTGAAGACCAGCTTTCACGGTGTGTATGGGACGACTTTTGGGTAGCTGCTGGTCAATGTGAAATGAACTGAACTATAAAATCCAAATGGCATTAATCGATACGCAGAACAGGCAAGTTTCGCTCATGTCGTGCTAAATGTAATTTCTTTGACTTGAACACTGTCATGCCATATTTCAAACCTTTTCCTTTCTGTGTCTTTTCTCTCTATAGTCTTTAATTTCTGGAATTGAAAGCGACTTGGAATTTAGACTGACAAATTTTGATTAGCTATGTTGTCGAATCGTTTCTTCTCTTTTTAAAAGGATTAGCCCATGGGACTAATTTCTTTGACTTGAACACTGTCATGCCATATTTCAAACCTTTTCCTTTTTGTGTCTTTGCTCTCTATAGTCTATAATTTGTGGAATTGAATGTGACATGGAATTTAGACTGACAAATTTTGATTAGCTATGTTGCCGAATCGTTTCTTTTCAAATTAGTAACTGCATATGAAATCGTTCACAAATAATCCGGAGCCGACCAATGACAATCATGAGGAAACAGTTCACACGTAAGCAAGTTTGTCCTTCATAATTAGATGCAGGGAATGGCGAGCATATCCTGTCAAAAGATACCATGCACATCCACGTCGACTTCCTTTTTAGGCCTATAAATACAGAACTTGCAACCCATCATTCACAATCTAGAGGATATCATTTATAGTAGAAGATCGAATAATACAAAGTTCTAATCCCTCATAGTGCGAGGAACAGAGAGATGGAAGAGATGAAGTCCTATACTTGCCATTTGATCAAGCTATTGGTAACCATGTCCCTGTCAGGACTATGTGTCTCGCAAGATTTTGACTTCTTCTACTTTGTTCAACAGGCAAGTTATCCGATTAAAACGGTTTGTTTCAGACTTGGTGTCTGTTCGGTATTGTGGGTTTCTCTCAATTTTGTTTTTTGTTGTGACATTTAGTGGCCAGGATCATATTGTGATACGCAGAAGAGTTGCTGCTATCCAAGCACTGGAAAACCTGCAGCTGATTTTGGTATTCATGGACTTTGGCCTAATTACAAGGATGGCTCATATCCCTCAAATTGTGATCCCGATAGTCCCTTCAACAGGAATAAGGTACTTGAAACAATTCCCGTCTTCACACATCTAACTGTTAGTGTTTTGGCTTTTAAAATAAACCTCAAAGTTTTCTTATTCTTTCTACTGTGCTGAATGGAAAAAAAAAAAACAGAGAGAGAGAGAAAAGGATTTTAATCGCCATGATGGTTCATGAGATAAAAGTTCATTGTGTAGAGATTTTTACCATAACTTCGGGCAAAACAGTTCCACATCTTCCGTCTTTCCTTGTACGCTACTACGATTGTATGAAGACACTCCAAAGAATAGGTGCGACGTTACAACATATATAGCAGTCTGACAGTTACGCGTCCCCACACTTTTTCATCATCTAAAACTATTGATTACTTGGAAAAAAAATAAATTCCTATTCGTTTGCGCCCGCAAAAAGGCTCCTTTAACTGAAATATACAATATTTTCCTTTCATAATTTTGGTACGACAATTTTTTTTTCTTCAGATTTCTGATCTCATTAGCAGCTTACAAAAGAACTGGCCAACACTAGCCTGTCCCAGCGGCGATGGTGTAACCTTCTGGTCGCATGAATGGGAGAAACACGGGACATGCTCTGAGTCTGTCCTTAACCAGCACGCCTACTTCGCAACGGGAATAGAATTGAAAAAGCAAGCAAACCTTCTCCAAGCTCTACAGAGTGCAGGTAAACCACTCTTTATCACGTAAAAGCAACACCCTTTTTCCGGGTTCTATCTCTAGAGTGCTGATGGGTGAAAATATAACAGGAATCCATCCAGATGGGAGTTCATACAGCCTGAGCGACATTAAAAACGCAATAAAAGAATCACTGGGCTACACACCATTTATAGAGTGCAATTCGGGTGAGTCAGGCAACAGCCAGCTCTACCAAATTTACCTGTGTGTAAATACCTCTGGATCAGATATAATTGAATGTCCAATATTTCCAAATGGAAAATGTGGGTCGGAGATTGAGTTCCCTACATTTTAGATGTGTAGTGATGTACTCCCCATTGGCTTCCGTTAAGATTTTTCCTACTTCTTAATTGTATCTGTGTTTGAGAATTTGGCGCTTAAGAGCGTATATAAATTGTGTGTATTTTTATCTAATTAGTTATTTAAAGGAATTTCTCATAAAGATTATGACAAATTACAGATATTGTAAAAGTAGATTATGATCTTTGCCACTACCAATCCTACAGAGGATGTATACAAAAATATCAGTGGGGCACTTCTAAAATTACAGTTAACTTTACCGTTACCACTGACAATGTTGATTTGAATCATCTCGTAGACTAATTCTTTTACATGTTACCAGTTACCACACAGGTGATTTATAGATAATTATATAATTAACAACAAATTTGAAACTCATAAATTCTCTCTTTTAAATATGAAGCCCACAATACTAGAATATTTAATAGGTCCACTTATTTATATTTGGGTTTAAAGGATATCTTACAATAAATCAACTTCTCTTGTAATCTCGTTATCATTTCCAACTAATCCTACATAGATAAAATAGACTTAAAGATTTTAAAAAGAAAGAATGTTAATCAACAATCAAAGGTTTTTAAAAACAATAATTACATTATGAGTATTTCTTTTTAACTACAGGTTACGGTATTTTTAAATTTTTCTAACGTTGATATAAAAGTTAGAAGGTATATATTATGACATTTTATACTAAATATGAGCTTTGTTTATTTTTTATTGTTGAGGATAACTTTTATATTAGTATTTGAATCATCTTTTCTAAAATTTTATTTTTAAAATTATTCTAATTACTGGCAGTTATTAGCCATCATTAGCAATGTTATGTGGATTGTGACTAGCCTGACATTTGTATTTTTAAATGATAAATGACAATTCTATAAGTAAGTGTGTTTTATAGGATTTTATGGTAATTGTATATTCTTTTCTAATTACTTAATTTAGTTATTAAATTTTATTATAAGTTAAATAATATATAATTAGGCTTGAATTATTTCAATTCGGTTAACCGTATTAGTGGATTTAACAAATGGTTATGAGCTAGAACCTGTGTAATTGGCTTAATTAATATGACTTGATAAAAGATTATATTGATCACTTTATATTAGGTTATTAGACCCAACCTCATCAAAGCTAAAAGGGTTAACTGATATAGGTCGAATAAACCCAAGTCAAATGAGTAGTTAGTCCAACCAATATGGGCCAATTCCATAAATTCATTTGGCCCAACCGAGATTAGTTATGGTCAAATTCAATTCATATTCATCTTAAAAGAGTGAAGAGGGGTATAAAGGATTTGAACTCACTGAGTTCTCAAAGTGAAAGCCGAAGCTTTAGATATTTGTCTACAACTTCTTGCATGTACAATTTATATTTTAAACTTATTTATAATTTTTTTAATATATACTCCTCATGGATTTTGTACTTTTATATTTAAATAATATATTTATTTATATACTCTACTTATCAAATAAGTCGGTTTATTTAATTGTATTATGCATCAAATAATTAGTTAATTGATGACTTTCTTATTCAATAATACGTGTATTGAACTAGTCCTAGAGATTAACAATTATTCTGTTTGATAGTTATACATTCAAGTCATGCATAATATGGTTATTGTCTTCTATAAATAATATGTTTATTTGAATATTTGTGATGATAATTTATCTATTGAATTGATTCTAAAAAAAATAAGATGAGGATAAGAACGCTAAGAGCAAAACACATGTTTGAATTAAGACCGATCATCATTAATCAAGTTAGGCAATTATATGATTATTATTTCCTACTTGGATAAGACTTGAGGACTCATGTATTGATTGTTTAGGATATGATTCATGAACTCATACATTCCCTTTATGGATGTTTCACTCGTCAAGAATATTTCATTTGGACATTTCACATGATATTATTGCCTTCAAATAGAGAATCATTGATGAGAATACGAAATGCTCATTTATTAAGAACCAACTTTTATAATAGTGCGACTTTTCTTAGTAGAGTATACGAGGAGGAAAATATTTAAGAACATGTTTCATAATGGTTTACTATTGGATATTATTACGATGTTAGCATCTTATAGTACTTGGATGTGTACTTTGATGTGTGGTACATTATTTTCTTTAGTAATAGCTAATTAGCATTCGCCGTTACAAGAAAACTGTCTAATAGCGACAGAATATTAACGACGGAATTGTAATCGTATGAAAATTGCGACGGAAATGTTAATTATGTCGCTGTTTTACACAAATATAGCGACGGAATAGATTTCTGTTGCCATATCTGGAGCGAAAAATTCGCGGCAAATATTAGCGACAGAAATATACCGATGCATGTATTACCGTCGGTAAATTAGGACGGAATTACTTATTCGGTCGGTAAAGTTGTCGTGGATAAGGAAATGTTTGGCAAAGGAAATATTCTGTCGGTATTGTTGTCGTGAAGAACGTTTATTAACTTCACCGAAACGACGTCGTTTTGGTTTAACAAAAACGATGTTGTTTTACTAAAGTAAAGAACGTGGCTTACCTTCATCCGAAATGACGTCGTTTCAGTGAAGTTAATAAAGTTGTTTAACATAATTAAAACGACGTCCTCTCTCCTCCGGCTTCCTCCTCCATTGTCGTCCGTCCTCTGACCACGTGCAACGTCTCCGGCCAGCGTTCCATCTCATCTTCTCCGACGGTGAGAGTCTGTCGTCATCTCCTCTGCATCTTCCGAAGGTAAGCCGTGGGTTGAAGATTTTGTTCATGTTTTTTTGGACTGATTTAATTGCATTTGTTTGTTTATTTTGGTTTGATTATTCTTATGTTAGTGTTTTCCATGTAAATAATGGAAAGATTTAATTAATTTGTGTTTAGATAGGGTTGAAAAATTTTTGTACTCAAGGTGTTTGATAGAATGCTTTGTTATATGTGATGAACTTGTTTTGTGGTATTAATTGAATCAAGTCTAAATTTTATTAAGAAGCAATTGTTAAATTTGATTGATTATTTCTAATCTTCATTATTATTTTGATCCAAACTTTGAATGGGCACCGCAACTAAATAGGAAAAGAACTAAAGACTTTAGCATAAAAAAGTGGATTAGATCTCAAAATTAGTTTGTGTTGTTTAAGGAAAAAATTAATACAGACTTTGGTCTTGATTGATATATCCATCTACTTTTTTGCCTAATTTTTATGAAAAGCAAGCATATTAGTTTGAACTCAATTGTATCTCCCTCTCTCGTATTTAAACACATAAATAAAAGAAACACCAAATTTTTATGTTTGTAACATAACT
>JANITX010000003.1:24584097-24597429 GCA_027564395.1 Erythroxylum ulei
ACTAGATATTCCGCAACTGTTGTATAAATGTGTATTTTGAAATGACTAAAGTGTTTGTTATTGTGAAAAGGCCTAATTGGCCATATGGAAATTTTGTAAATTTCACTGTATGATTGAAAAGGGCTTATACCCTATTTGATTATGGTTTTCTGCATATTGTGTTTTGTGCGCCAGAAAAAAAAAAAGTATACCAATTTTCGACTGAATGAGTGTTTTAGCTCGCTACTCTCGTGGGGTACGGACTCGGATATCACCATCGATGTCGGGTTCGGGTCTTGCAGGAGTGGGGTGCTACATAGTCAACTTAAATTTATTAAATTTTAATCTTATTAATATGTTAAATTTTAGGTATGTTTATCTTTTAATATCCAAAAAGAAAATTTATAGAGTTTTTATACATTAAGTATATATATATAATCAAATTTAAAAGAAAACTTAAGTCAAAAAATGAAAAAAAATCATATATAAATGTCAATTATAATTAACTTTAGGATTATTAAGCACACTTATCATTAAAAAATTAATTAACATTATTAATTCATAATTCTTTAATCTACACTTGTTGCGTCGACTTAAAGGTTTAGTCTCCAAAAGTCCACATTTGGCGACGAATTATGCATTTTGTCTCGAAAAGTTCGAATACTTACTAACGTTTTAGGTTGTCATTGCCAAAGGGTTAATTTTTGGCAACGATATGAGTAAACCATCACAAAATTGACCATTTTTAGCGACAACTCCTAAAAATCATCACTAAATAATCCACTTTTCCAACGATTTACTTTAACGTCACTAAATTTGAGACTTTGGACGACGAAATGAAATATTGTCACTAAAACTTTACATTTGGCAACAATTTACAATTCGTCGCTAAAAAACGTAGCAAATAGGCTATTATGTTATATTGCTAATTCACAATGATTCTGATAACCGTATTAATCCAATATTAGGTAATAAATAATTATGATATATGTGCAATTGAAAAAGAAATAGTTTTTGTCTTTAGAGGGGATTGAATTAGTGGTGGAAAGCCCTAAGTGTATCCATTTTCTGGAGGTCAAGAGTTCTATCATGTGATTTGTAAATTATTAAGCTCAACCAATAAATAAACTAGAGAGAATGAAAATAAAATTACAAAACCATAAACAAAAATGGCATGAAATAGGGCTAAATTTATGAAAGAAGCTTTATCTGAAATCATCCATTAACTCTATATAGTTTACAAGTTCCTAATAAATGTCTCGATGACATAGATAACGATACAGAGCGGTGGATCATAGGGAGTGTGACACAAAGCACAGCTGTTGACTCCCAAGACTTGGAAACCTAGCCCAGCACAATGCAATCGACTTCTGGCTATAAATTACACTGTTGCTCCATGCTTAATTAGCTCACATAATAAGCAAAAATGAATTACCTTTGATTATGTGATTTTTGGATTTGAACCCCATTTTCTTCCTAAGCATTGAAATTTTAGTGGAGTCTTGTTTTTTTAAAATTAAAAATATTGAGTTAAAAAAACTGAAGAATTTGCGGATATTGTATTTTTCACGTGTTAATATGCCAATTATTAAAATAAAAAAATAGATTATATTGACACCAACCAACATATGTGCTCAAATTCAGGCACCAATAGTGTAACAAATAACTATTAAAAATCACTTATACCACATACTGAAACTCTGTAGAAGAAGCTTTGCTTCTTTTAGGAGGAAGAAAGCTTCATTATTAGCCGTTCTGTCATTTTCATGCCTCGACCATTCTAATTTATTCCAAAGCTTAGCTTTACCTTTAGGTGCTTTCTGACACTGTTTATCAGGAACGTGCCTTTTCCTAAGAAATGAATCAATCTCCTAATAAAATAAAACTGGGAATTAATCTATTTCCCTGGTTGAAGTTTTAAACATCGAAATTGTTTCCTATTATGTATATTGAACAGCTGTCCGTGTATTCAAATTTGCGTGCTTGACTCAAATTTCAGTTCCAAGTTGGGTATTTAATGGATTGATCAGTTTGCGATGAATTCGTGTTATGTCAGTAAACCTAAATTTAAGGGTCAAACTCGAAGAGATTAAATTAATCCAACATTAATTTTATCAATCCAACTTATAATGACTGCCTGTAATGTTATATTAATTAACACATGCAACCACTAAAACTGCCGTCGTAAGATCTAAAGATGGAAATATATATATAAATATAAATTCATCGATTCAAAGTTTTTTTTGTATCTCACTCTTAACAAGTGGTCAAAATGTTATTTATTTATTTTTCACCTTAAACCATGGCTTTGCACGCAGAGGATATGGAGTTTTAAAGTGATGGTCCTAATGCCAATTACTTCAAACTTAAGTTATCTACGATTAACCAGTCTTGTTCATAAACCTAATTCCATAAAAAAGATTAGTTAAGGGATACGCCCTAGTTCCATTTGTTCCTCCTCATTGTACGATTTGCACTGTCCAATGAAATGTGCCTGTTACCATGACAATACCCAACGACAGGCCGACACAAAATTACCGCAAAAGAAAAAATATCAAAATATGATCAATACTCTCTAGTTATTACCGAATAGGACCAGTCAAAAGCTGACACGCCTTCCCTTCCCCATTGGCTTTTCTAGTCAACTGTCAAGACCGACCTTACCCAGTTAATCTTCACCCTAAAACTGTGGGAATTTATTAAATCTCTGAGTCTCAGGTCAGAGTTAGACAATCAGATTGATGTTTCCAATTTTGCCACTAGTTGTCCCAAAAAAAAAAACAGAGAAAAAGAAATTTATATTTTTTTTAACAACCGACTAAAACGACAAAGAGCGAGAGAGTCCAAAGCATAAAACGCCACAGAAGACCCTCTCGTTTACTTCGTCCAACACCACTTCCTAGAAGATACTTTCGAAACGTTTCCTTTCTCGCATCAAATTTTTCCTTCAATTTCCCTCCCCTCTCGTTGCTTCTTTCTCTTGCCTGCAGATTCCCACTAGCCTTACAGGTGCTTTCCTATATCCCAACATCATTCTTCGCTACTACTTTCACATTCTACTTCACATTCTGAGCAGTTCTCTTTTTTTTTTCCTGCTAACTGCTCTGCTTTGTAATTTCAGGTTTCGGTTTTGTGGTTTGGAGAATTCTTCAGGTGCCTCCCTTTGTTTGATTTCCCTTTTTCTGATCGTGCTCGGATCTGTTTTCCGGTTTCTGTTTTTTTTCTTCCTTTTCTTGGAGTTTCTGAGAATTGTGTCTTAGTTTCTGAGATAACTTCGAAATGCAAACAAAAAATGAGAGCTTTGTAGGATCTTCTTTTTCTAATTTATCGTGTTTTTATCTGGAAGTTGTAAAACTAACGAAGTTGCATGTGATGTACTTCAATGTGTGAAGGTGAGCCAATTTTCTTTTCTTTTCACGCATTTTCTTGGCAACCGATCAGAATATCAACAGTGCACGCGTTTTAGGTCTCTAGATGTACGTGGATTGATCTTTTTTTCCCTCCTTTCCCTTCTTCTTTATTAGTTTCGTGTCAATGACGGCCTGTTGACTGTTATTTTGGTCAAAGATATAGCCAGGAACAAATTTCAGTGTTTGCGTATAAAATCCAAATTAAATAAGAACGCGATTTATTGGACAAGTTTGTGTAAACTAACTGTGAGAATTGGAAAACAGACAAAGTTATGAATTTACTGGATGAGAAAGTACGTAATTGACAATTATGTTTGAGAAGTCAATTTAGGGATCAAATGTTGTTTCTTTCTTTGGTTTAATTTAAAAATATTGTTTTTACTTCTTTTTTACGTAAAATTGAATGATTACCTGCACCAGAAGCTTTGGTGATCTAACATTTGGTCATTGTCCTAATACAGCATTCATTTGATTGCTTTCAAGGTCTTCTAGTTCATGAAGTCATTATTTTGATTTCATATAAGCTTTTTATTGATCATATAGTCCCAAGTGGATGTGATACAGCCACCAAAAGTTGAAAGATTAACTACTCCCATTAATTTGAGTTAGTGATGAGCTAGATTGTACATTGACTTATATTATTATCTATAGAGTTTCGTTCAATTATACTTTTGTTGGTCATAATGTCAGTTTTGGACTTTCAAATGGAAAGAACACTCTGATCCTCGATTGTGCTTTATACATCTGTTTTCCTTTGGATGAACTTGATATGGCTAGTTAAAGTTTTAAGATGGTCATAATCAAGAAATGCTTCTTTTGCTGTGCCTAACTAGCATAAAGTAGTATTGGTTTAGTTGATCATCAGCAGAATCCTTTGTGTAGCTAAGATTAACTACATATGCATGGACTATGAATTTTCACTTCAAATTATTTCATTAAATTTATAATTTACCTTTTTGCAGATTCACAGGCTTGATATCTTGACTTGGCTTGACAGTCTTGTGTGAGACATTCAAGAGGAAGGTTCTTCCTTGAAGGAGCAATGAGTTACTGAGGATGTGGCCATTAATGGTCAGCCCAGTAACGAATGTCTGCATACTTAATAGTTGACTTAAACGGATATCTAATGAGGAAGGATCGAATCTCAAACCAGCATATATTCAAATGATAATTCCAGATTTCCACATCTGAGTCTGGTTTATATAGCAAAATACACCGACAGAGTGCCCTGGATAAATCAAGTATTTCCTCTTTTTCAGAGCCTTCTGTGGGCATGGTTTAGAGAAACTACTCTCGAGAGACTTGTCTTCTGCTCTGTTTTTTAGGAAAGCAAACTGCATCGAAGACAATTCATGTAATCAGCATAATGAAGAAATGGTATGGTGGTGTAGTCGTTGTGTCCTTGTTTATGTTGCTGATCCTGAGGTATTCTCTTATGAAAAATCCTATTGGAGAAAGTTACCTGACAAACCCTTTTTCCAATGTTAGTAATCCTCTTGAATGGGTACAAAGTACACTTCCGCCTGCTCTTCAAAATCCAGAGAAATCTTCTCAAGTTATTTCCACTGATACCGTTGTCTTTGATCTGTTTACTCGGAGGAATATTTCCAATGCAGAGAAAATATCTTTGCAGACATGGTATCTTGTGAAACGCTTGGTTGATCGTGCTCAGGTCTTACCAAATGGATTAGAAGCCATGAAAGAAGCTGGAAATGCATGGAATAACCTTATGGCTTCAGTTGAGGCAGAAAAGGTTGGTCATGGAAATGAAAGCTCAAATAGAAGAGGAAAAGAGAAGCAATGCCCTCACTTTCTTAACAAAATGAATGCAACTGAAATTGAAAATACAGGTTTTAAGTTGCGGCTTCCTTGTGGCTTAACTCAGAGTTCTTCCATCACAATTATTGGCATTCCAGATGGCCTTCTTGGTAATTTTCGGATTGACTTAACTGGAGAAGCACTTCCAGGAGAGCCTGATCCACCCATTATTTTGCACTACAATGTTAGGC
Source organism: Erythroxylum ulei (assembly GCA_027564395.1). Taxonomy (NCBI): domain Eukaryota; kingdom Viridiplantae; phylum Streptophyta; class Magnoliopsida; order Malpighiales; family Erythroxylaceae; genus Erythroxylum; species Erythroxylum ulei. The sequence goes on from JANITX010000003.1 coordinate 24,589,496, forward strand.
TTCATGGGGATAAGATTACTGAAGATCCAGTAATAGTGCAGAACACCTGGACTATAGCTCATGATTGGGGTGAAGAAGAGCGCTGTCCACCTCCTGATCCTGCAAAAAATAAGAAAGGTACAAAATTCAGATGACCTTTTGATGTAGTGCAACATAGATCTTATGATACGCTCTTGGATTTAACGTTGATGGCACAGTGTGTCTCAAATGAAAATCATGATCAATTTTCATGGATAAATTTGTGTAATGTTACACATTTTTATAGGCTTTTCTTTTGTTAGAGTTTGGGACCAATTAGACCAACTCTGTTATCTAATATATCAAAGTTTGTAAGGAACCTTCTTTCTACACTTGACGTTCAAAACTCTTCATAGGCAATCGATGATAATACCTTGCTATTTGACATTTGCAATGCATATTGTGAAGGTCATTATTTATGATGATTAGAAGCTTTGAATGACCTTTCATTTTATTTATGTATTCAGCCTGTAATTTTAATTGAGTTCTTAGTTCTGCAAATTGGCAATCTTATGTCAGTGGACGAGTTGGAGCAGTGTAACAAGAATGTGGGCAGAAATGACACTCAGATGGCTGGCAAGCATTCTGAAGGTTCAAGGAGGTCTACGATGGTTCAGGAAGGATATAAAACCAGAAGACACTTTCCTTTTATGCAAGGCCATTTATTTGTTGCGACACTTAGAGTTGGTTTGGAGGGAATCCAGATGACAGTTGATGGAAAGCACATAACATCTTTTGCACACCGTGAAGTACTTTCTTCACTTGCGTTGCAGGAAATTGTGGATCAACTTTTTTGTATCCTTGAATTTAATTGCTTTCTTATATGTGCAGACTTTGGAGCCTTGGCTGGTTAGTGAAGTTAGGATATCTGGAGACCTGAAGCTGATATCGACTGTTGCTAGTGGTCTTCCAACATCAGAGGATTCAGAGCATGCAGTTGACTTAGAAGCACTGAAATCGTCTCCTCTCTCTCCAAACAGTGCACTGGATCTCTTTATTGGTGTTTTCTCTACAGCAAACAACTTCAAACGTAGAATGGCTGTTCGAAGAACATGGATGCAGTATGCTGAAGTGCGGTCAGGGGCAGTTGCTGTTCGGTTCTTTGTTGGTTTGGTGAGCTTAACTTGCAAATTCTTTATGAATTTTAGTATGGAAAAGACAAACAAATTTAAACGAAGTGATTTCTCTTGTTTGATAGTGTAATCATGATTGAATTGGTTTTCCAATCGAATGCATATATTTATGGCGATAGACTGAAATTTCCAGCCCATGTTTGGTTGCGTCAATTCTGAATTCTATATACCTGGCAAATTATGGTTGGTAACTGTTAATAACTGATTACATGTAACTAAAGTCTAAGGTCCCACATTGAAGAATAAAGACCCTTCATTTGTGTCCTCTTATTTATAGTTAGTTACTGTTAATAACTGATAACATGTAACTAAAGTCTAAGGTCACACATTGAAGAATAAAGAACCTTCATTTGTGTCCTCTTATTTCAGGTTATTTACACTGTCTAGTTCTATTGCAGCACAAGAATCAATTAGTTAACGAGGAATTATGGAATGAAGCAAGGACATATGGGGACATACAGCTAATGCCTTTTGTTGATTACTACAATCTAATCACTTGGAAAACCTTAGCCATCTGCATATTTGGGGTAAAATGTTGTTTCTTCTTCAAGATATAGATGGTTGGACCTTCACCTACTGACCTCATTTCTTGAACAGACAGAAGTTGCATCGGCAAAATATGTCATGAAGACTGATGACGATGCATTTGTTCGTGTTGATGAAGTGGTATCTTCTTTGAAGAGGATAAAAGTCAATCATGGCTTGCTTTATGGACTTATCAATTCTGATTCCCGACCTCATCGAAATCCTGATAGCAAGTGGTATATTAGCAATGAGGTAATACTTTTCAGTTTACACCATTTGGTTCAACTGTCACATATAATTTACCAATTTCTTTGAATTAAAATGATGTTTCCAACTTGAGGCAATCATTCTAGAACACTGTGCTTTTCCTAAGGCATCAAAGAAGGCAAAGATAATTGACACTAGAGTCGGCAACAATATGTGCTCAGAAATATGACTCACATGTAAACACATCTAACTTGCGATTAACTTGATTGAAAATGTAACTAAAGGGCTGCAAATTTCTGCTTGGTTTATTTCAGTTACAAGTTTAGATGTGCAGAAAGTGACCTCTTTCCTATATCAGCCTTGATTATTCCCTCTCGTTTGGACAGTCTCTTTATCTTTTCTCCTTTGGCTGTGTTGAAAATAGGAATGGCCTGAAGCGAAATATCCCCCGTGGGCACATGGTCCTGGTTATGTGGTGTCCCGCGACATAGCTGAGACAGTTTACAGGAAACACAAAGGAGGGATCTTGAAGGTAATTTTCCACGAAGAACAATTATTAACATAGATATTTATTCACAATGTGAATCTGTGAAAGCATGCACTCAACTCTGCATTTATCAACTTGAAAGTCCATGAACTCTGAATATGGCAGATGTTTAAGCTGGAAGATGTAGCAATGGGCATATGGATTGCAGACATGCAGAAGGAGGGCTTAAAAGTTAGTTATGAGAAGGACGACAGAATCCATAATCAAGGATGCAAGGATGGATACATGATTGCACACTATCAAAGCCCGAGGGAGATGCTTTGTCTCTGGCAGAAAATTCAAGAAGGAGCTGGAGCTAAATGCTGTGGTGATTAATAGACTTAAGTTAATCGAATAGATTCTTGAGGTTCTTGAAGAACCTATCTCCTTAATCCAAACAATGTGAGATTTTCATCACTCGGAGATGGTAAGCATTTTTTGATAGGAGTAGGTGTTACCGTCATTGAATGCAACTTCACGGAGGTGATCAACTGCTGTGATACTAGGTAAAGAGATGGCCATACTTTGGTGTACAGTTATCTATTAATAGTTTATACGTGCTATCTTGTACGTGGCTTAGCTGTATACTGTACATGTAATTCTTTTTACTTTTTAATGTATTTTGCCTTTTCAATCAATATCTGTGGTTTCTTTTCTTTCAGTTTCACCTTTTGCTGATAATGAACTTTGGGGGTGACAATGAACTTCTGACTATCAACATTATGTACATGTTGAGGTCCAATATATTCCAACGGTAAGACGAGCAGTGGAATAACTGATGTAACCACATTTTGGAAGTTAACGAATTGTCTTCTTTCTCCCTCTTTAAAATTGTTTACATTTCAACATTGAAAAGCCTTAGAGTCTTCCATATTCCTTCGCTTCTCCAAATTGCCCAAATTAGAAAATTTTGCCTCCTAGGTCGTACATAGAGAGTGGCTGTTGTCTTTACACAAATATTTTAGTCTCCAATTTGTACTGCAAACCACATGAAACTGTCACCGGTTGCAGTCCTAGTTCTGGAGGATGCTGTGGAGTGGTAACAAATCCTAGAGGACTGTGTTCTTTACGAATATGTATTTACTGGTTTTTGTTAAAAGAGAAAATTGCAAATCCCACTATCACAATTCGGAACTTTCGTGCTTGTTTCCCACCATAACGCTGCCTACAATGGTAATCCCTCACTAGATGCTTCTCACGACACACCATCAGCCTATCCTAGCTGCCGCCGTTGCTCTTGGTAGCAGCCTCGTTGATTACTTCTTCTTGCCAATCAGATGTGACATTGCTACTAACATCAACCAGGCTTACCAGCTTTCTCCATGGCACCAGCAGTCTACAGCGATGTCCCCATGCCGCCATTTTCTCACGCCAAACTATCGACAGTTCATCTCAAAGACCACAAAATCCACCAAATATTAGCCATCAATCAAAAAATAGAACAATTTCTAAGCTGCAGAAGCATCCATATGGCTTTCTAAAACCCTTACTAAAAACGCAGAAAACATTTAATATGCTATATTTTAAATATGTTGCAATTGTATAGAAACAAGAAGATTTCTTGTTTGTTTGATGGCATGTCATATAAGAAATCGTTAGTTTGAATCAAATCTAATTTAATTACAAAGGCTTAAGGCTTAAGCCTCGGGGCCTATTGGATCCTATGACTTAGGTCTTTTAAAGTAGTCATCCTTTTGTTAATTACAGTCATTCTAACGAGAGAATCAGTTCCTTCTTAAAAAGAAGATTTTAATAAAATCTGAATGGTTGAAAGATATATATATTCATTTTTTTTTGCCTTTTTTCGTTAGGAATGTTTTTTTAATTGTTTATAAATTTGTTTTTGGTCTATTAGGCTGATGCGAATATGTCCATTACATTGATATATTCTAATAGGTGTTTCATGTATAATTTTACCATAATAAATAATATTTTTTCCATTAATTAGATTTTTAAATGGATGGTGTGTAATATCTTGTCCATCTTTTAAATTTAATTGTGTTTTTGAGATTTGTTTTTGTTTTTCTTGAGATAATAGGGTATTAATATGAAAAACTCCGATTAATTCAATTAATTCTAAAGTATCGACTTTTCAGATTTCAAAATTAGGGTGGCTATGTTAACAATCAAATAATCTTTGATTAGGTAGTATAAGGATTTATGGACATTCATGTGAACTTTTTAGGAGTTCAGATCTTCTGTTCAGTTTTACTCTGTCTTATTCTGTCTCATGAAATCTCAGCTATTTATTTTGCGGGTCTCACGCAGGTCTCATGCGAGACCCACTTAAATAAATGACTGAGATTTATTGGACACAATAAGACACCATAATATTAGGCAGGAGATCTGGACTCACTTTTTAGATTTAAGTTGAATCTAATTTTATATTAGGTTAGGGTTTTTAGAGTGTGTAACTTTTACGTTTCAATTCCGTAATTATCAAACAATTTTAATTTCATTACATAATTAAAGCTGACTCTAATACTACTATTAAAAAATTGAGGTAATGTTTTATTTCCTACATAGCAAAATAAACACAAACCCTTTTTTTCATTTGATTTTTCAAAAGCCAAGATCACTTTAAATTGTATCATATGATTACCATATAAAATATAACAAAGTAATTATAATAATTCATATTCTAAAGCTTTATAATTTTCTTGCCATTTCCTTTGATCTGGTTCATCTCAATTATCATAGTTGCATACATGTTTCATCCCTAACATTATCCACGTAACAAATTGATAGAACTTTACAAATGTTATAAAAAAAAAGTTATGCAAGAAGTGCTAACTCTTTTGGAGCCTAAACTTATTTATAATATGATTTTGAATATTTTGATAATTTAATTAAAAATTTTAATTTCAATTAAATTTAAGTTATAATTACTATTTAACTCTAATTAAATACCAGTTATGTTGAAATAAAGTCTAACATCTCATATTGATTCTTATTTATTAAATATCTTATTTAATTATAAAATTTTTCAAACTTTACAATCAAACACATTTTTTCTCTTCAACTTATTCATTGTACGTAACCCATTAGTTTTCTAAATTTGTTGGAAATGAATATAAATTATAACCCTAAATTATTTTTAGGATTAGATAAATTAAACTCCTTTAACTTATGTTTAATTTTCTAATTAAATTATTTATATTCATATATCGAAATTAGTATTTAGTAACGCATTATAACTACCTAAATATTTAAGAATATCACAATAGTTTTGACTAATCTTTCTATATATGATTTTTTATATATAATTGAATCGTTTTCATCATACAATGTTCTAATTATATATAGAGCATGAAATTAATGTTTACTTTATTTAAGTCCAACCACGCTAGTTTTCTATCATTAGTAATTGATCCAATTAATGATATATAAAAATATTTTTAAAATGCCATTTTACCTTAGTCAATAATTTTTCAAATCAATATTACTTCAAAATAGGAGAACATTCTTTTAAATCACTTTAGGGTGGTGAATCATATATTTATCATTCAATTATCATAGTATAATCATGCTATATCTAATGACTACCGATCAAGTTAGCTTTGACTAATATAAGTCATAAGTAATTTGAAGACATAATAATCCCTATATGAGATACTTTAGAAATCTAAGTTATAAAGAATACTTATACAATTACATATTAAGAATTTTCATAGACATATAAACAATATTTTAATTAGAACTCTCAAATGAAACCAGTTTAGAGAAATTGTTCTTTAACAATCACCTGTGCATTTGTTTAAGTATTTATGTCCTAAATAGAATTCTCATATAAAGCTAGTTTAGTAAACTTATTCTTTAATAATCACCTGTGCATTTGTTTAAGTTTTTTATATACTTTAGTCCAAGAAATCAATTACTTCATAAAAAAGAAATATAATACATTAGTCTTTTTACACTCTATTAATGTAAGAGTTATATTTAAAGATAATACATAAATATAATAAGAATTTCATAATCATGGTCTTATCATAATTTAATTTACAATGTACATTTATTTTATGGATGCTATCATATACATTTAAATATGAAAAAGATGGAGAATGTATTTAAACAATTATATTATTAAACTACTACTAATTAGTTGACTATAAGACATACACCAAAAGTTTGTATTAGATATTAAGTTTGCCATAAATAAGGCATATCTTACGGTTAATTTAGATTGTCCCCATAGTTATTTGAAATTTATACTTTATCATAATAAATCTTACAAGTTTGTTTTAAAAATAAGGGTGAAAATTAAACTTATAAAAAATTTAAGATTTAAAAAATTCAAATAACATTAAAACATCTATAATCGAATAAAATAAAAAAATTTAAAATACAATTAAAAAAGATTCTTCCAAAATTTTAAGGTTTAATTAAAAAAAGACTGTTAATTAAAATTTTCAATTAGGCCTACAAAAACATAATCTAGCTTACGCTGTCCTAGTAAATTGCATTTACACGAAGAAGAAGCTTTCCAAAGATTTTCACACTAGCGATAGAAAATCATGTAGATTTCCTGCGGAAAGATCTGTCTGGCAAGAATCCATGGTGAGAAATGGGAATTTCAAAAGCTTTCATTCTTTCCCCTCGAGCAAAACCATTGCGGTCATAAAATACTTCATCGATGTTAAGCTCAATACAAGCCTTAACAAGCTCTTCACCGACACGCTCAGCAGCTTCCTGTGAACGCAAGAAATGCCAATTGAGATACAGATTTCGAAGCAGGTCACCCAAAATGAACAGAACAAAGTATCCGTTAAGTTATAGCTCAGCAACCCCCATTGACACCGTGACCAAAAGAATAGACTTGATAAACAACTTACAGCAATGCTGCAAGGCTGATCACCATGGATGGATTTTTGCAGAGTGCTTCCATAGAATAAACACTTCTTATTTTGGTCATCTACCACCATAGCGTATAACTGCTTAGTTGAACAGAAAACTGACAACCTTGGCTTTGTAGGAGTGCCGTTAAGCTAGTGCAATCATTTGAACATCACTTTTGAAAATCAACCAGTAAGCAAACAAACAGTCAAAACAGTAATTTCAAGAATTATGTACCGACCCCTTAAAAGATAAATCAACTAAATGAATGAAATTAATTTGAATGGCGCAATGATATCATCCAGTCATTCAATCATGAGTGCGATCAAAAGCCAACTGACCAGTGTCAGTTCAGTTTCTTGGTAGGAGCAATGACGATTTTAACAAATTTATTTCCTGTTCGTATCTAGTATTTTCCAAGTCCACCTAAAACAAAAACCAACATCAAGCTCTTTATCAAGTGGAATGTCTATAATTGGTTGATCAGAGAGAATCAGTATATTTCTACCATTCAAACCCTCCAGACGATACTACTTTCTTTATACATGGACAGGACAGTGATAAACACCCAATTAAGCAAGTCTATACAAGGAAGTCCAAAAAGAATAAGAGCTGCGTGACACCAGCATTACCATGAAGGGACAGAGGGCAACAATTGAGGAGGCAGTTAGTTATTACAGCAGCATTACCAT
>JANITX010000003.1:24654013-24666868 GCA_027564395.1 Erythroxylum ulei
GTGTAAAATGACATATAAGGGCATGATTTAAAAAATAAGGGTATGATTAAATTTAAAAAATTAAATTAATTTCTAAACTATTTCTAATAAAATTAACTTGAAAAATAATTTTCAAATAATCAAAAACATCTTTTTAAATTTATTAGGAATTTAAAATTACTTAACCTTATTTAATTGGAATTAATTAAAAAAATCAAAAGCTTAATAAAACAATATGCCTATACCATTAATTTACTGTATCTTGATTTGACAAATAAAGTTGAAAGTTTTGGTCCTACCATACTATTCTCGTCTCTTGCTTCCCACGTTTCTTTTTCTGTGTTTAACCTCTAAGATTTCTACTGCCTCTTGGGTTTATTGTCATTTTTGAAAACGCTAAACGAAAACGCTGCTACTCTTGGGTTGTTGAAAATCAGCTGATTGGGTTAACCAGCTAATCCATTCAGCTGAATCACCAAACACAATAAATAGCTTTTTAACATAATCAAATAAGCTAAAATGGTCAATGATAAGTCATTCACCAAACAGGGCCAAAGAAACAAAGAGCTGAATATTTGAGGCTGAGAAGAAACTTGAACACTCATCAAAGTTCTAAGTTAAAAATGATGAATGAGTAGGGGGGGTACCTTTTAAGGAAGTTAGCATGGTATATCTTCCTTTTCCTTTTCAAGTTGTGCACTTTCTCTTTTTGTATGCTATGTCATTTTCGTTTTTTTCCTGACATTTATTTGTTTTCAATATGTGAATTAGTATGTGCCATTTCTGTCATCCTGCTTTGGTTGCTTTTATGACATAAATTACAATCATTACTTATCTGTTGAAGGGTTGAGTAGGATCTGGCAGTGTGGAAGCAATAGTTCGTTCCTTATTGTATGTTATGTATTCTTGAACTCATCAAAGTTATGTTGGTTACTATTTGCTATCTTAATATGATGTTTTACGAAGAAATATATCCTGCTAAGGCATTTAGTCCTTGATTTTTCCTGTTTTCTCTGTTTGGCTTTCTATTTTTTCTGAAATTGCATCAAACGTAATTACAGGTACTGGAGACGGTTTGTAAAACTAAGAAAAACCGCTTTCTCATTGCCAAAAGCTTGTATTTCATTAGGGATTGATGAAAAAACTGTAAAAACAATACCATTTGAGGATCTTGCTCATCGTATGGAACTAACAGCAACCATTCAACTGTGAAAGCTTTTGTTGGCCACCTGGAATGTTGTCTGATGATTTCACAGGTTGTTATTGGTAGTATGTGCAATAGAGCCAATATTGATCACCTTTCACGGCATGCTGCTTTCCCAACTCACAGGGACAGTTCAATCGAAGTTTTGGGAGAGGAGTAAAATCTATTAAGCAGGGTAATAGGGAAGCCCAAAAGCCTGTTAAACTATCAAGGTATCTAGTCAGAATTTTGCTCTGTGCTTATATGATAATTGTTAAGGATAAGACTTAGTCAGCTCAAATTTGCTGCCTTTCCTCATGCACTTGATTGCTGCCAAATATCTGTTACGATATTGCTTCTATTTTTAAGCACTTGATTGTTGCTAAATATCTGTTAAGAGATTGCTTCTATTTTTAAACGTAAATATTTGTAAATCTTATCTCTACTTATACTCTCTGTATATATATCTGATTATACTCAATAAAAAGATAACTCCTTTTACCATTCAAACTCTCTTCTTATCACTTGGAAGAGAGATTTGGATTAGTTTTTTAGTTAGGAGAAACGGGGTTTCTAATGATTCTTCTAACAATGTATCTTCTTCAAGTCCAATTGCTGATCACGAGACAGAGGGTTAGGAAATTGTTTCCTTTTTTCTTGTCCAGTTTGTAGTGGTTTGTATAGAAACTATTCGCAATAAGTACTTTTCCTTCAATTATTTACATGTTACATTTGTCTTGTTATTTTTATTCTTTGCTATTCTTTCACTTGAATTAATATACTTAGACTTAACTATGGGAGAGATGGCGAGGAAACGTAGGATGGATTTTTATGTTGGCTTTTGGTATCATCTCAGAGAATTGAAATCATAGATTGTTATAACTAACGAAGCTGCTAATTCTGTTATGTTGAAGCGTATATCTTTGTTACACATTCAACAACTGAATTTTCCCAGATAGGGATGACCTTATATATGCTCATAGATTGATTCTGGAAGTTTACTATGGTTGTTGGCTCTGAATTTGGCTTTCCCTTTCTTGGATAATCTTGATTCCTTGATACCTTCCTAGCATCAAAAGGGTAGCCATAGGGTTTGTGCCTGGAGATTTCGAGAAGGTTGATCCATCTATCACCCTCAATCCCTTCACCCCGTATACTTTGTAGTCAGGATCTACTACTGAACCGACAATGCAACCACCATGATAATGATAGTAAGTCCTCACATTCTTCTTGCAGAAACTTCTCAGATCGTTAAGACTGGACATCAGATTATCTTGGTGTTCTGTACCCAGGAAGAAAGTGACAGATTGAGACCTTGCAACTCGATGAAGCAATTGAACCATCTCTACACACCCCTCTAGGTCCTTTTCTTTTGCTAGATAGTTGAATTGTACCAAAGGGTTTTGCCTGGGGTCTTTGCTGCTAAGTTCTAGTTCCCCTTCGGATTCTGGAAATGCAAGCTTGACTGCAATTGGAATCCTCGTTTTGTTCAAGCTTATTGGTATGATTCCTCCCTCAATTATGAATTTGAAGTCTTTTGCAATACCTGCAACTTGGGGTGAATCTGGAAACCGATATTCTGCTTTGGCATCTACTAAAGTGGCAATACAAGGATTGTCTTTCATCTCTTGTCCAACCTCTTTTAGTTCCAACATAAGAGGTATGCCAAGATTCTTTAGATGTTTTTTGGGCCCTATTCCGCTTAATAGTAAAATTTGGGGACTGCCTAATGCTCCTGCTGACAAAATAACATCACCCCACGATCTTCGGTTGTTGGGTTGGTTAAGGTAAGCTTCATAGGTTTGATTGATACTGCCGTGGCTGCTGATGAATTTAATACCCCGAACAATGCTCTTGTTTCCTTTACCTGCAGGATTGTAGAAGAATGGTTGTCAAGAGATTGTACACATACAAAATGTTATGGAAGCTCAATGGTGTTTACATACAGTCACCATGGAGGATAACATTTTCCACAGTCGCATTAAAAAGGATAGTAATATTCTCTGGATTCCCCATTGATAAAAGATCAGCTGAGGTGTGTCTGGTTCCAAATTCGTCAAAGATAGTTGCCCCGATCTTTGTACCTTCAACATGTTCCCAGCTGAATCCATTGTAAGGTAGAAATCCTGCTTCAAGAAGGCCAAACTCGACAACGGATTGCCATGTTGTCAACTCCGGCTTGAAGACAACTTTGGACTCAACCCATTCATAAGATTCCTTCACCAATTTTTTGTCCCATCCAACACTAGTCACAAACTCCCCACTAGCTCTACTATAAAATCCGCCATTGATGGCTGATGATCCTCCAAGTACTCGGCCTCTATGGCCCATAACACCATCCCTAGAGACGAAGCTTTGAGCTACTGATGAAAATTCGTCGGTTTGGAGTAGTGGATAACCATAGTACAACTTCTCTGTTACGAGGGGGTTTCCGTAAGGTGAACCTCCTCGTTCTACCAACAACACAGAGAACCTCTGAGAAAGAGTTGCTGCCAAGGGACAGCCAGCGGTGCCTCCTCCAACAACAATATAATCAAAGGACTTGCCTGAAATCTCTTCAACATCTGAAGTCATAAATGGTAGGCTTTTCCCTACATCAAATAAAGAAAATTAATGGTTTTAGACTCAAGTTTAGGATTCCAAACGAAAGCAATCACATTATATAGTGAAGTGTTCACACAGCATACCTTGTATCTCTATTGCAGATGGTGACAAGCTGCCGAATATAGAAGAGAAAACTACGAGGAAAGCATAACTACGAATAACGTGCAAAACATCCATCTCCTGCATTGCCAATTTCCTTGTCATGAAGCTTATTTAAGAGGACAAAGTTTGAGGAAAGCACTTCCCATTTCGAAGTCCATGTGGCTTTGCTTAAGAAGAGAGAAACGTTGGCAGCAACAAATTTTTATTATGTGGTTCGTCTAATGATTGTAGGTTGCAGGCCTAAGCGGCACATGTATTGACGGGCTCCTTGCGTATTAATACAATTAGCACTAGCAAATCCTTTTTGCCAAGGTTTGTTGGGACGCCATGATTTCGCCAGCATCATAACATTGTCCACCTATAGAAAACTCCTTTTCTCTTTACTTTTCAGGTTAAATTTGGTTTGGTCTTGATAATCTTCTACATAATTGTTGTTTTAGGTGCTGTTTTCTACGCTAAAATACATTTTTGGTATATCTTGGTAAGGTGATTCCTCAATTGACTGTGCACTCTTCTTGGTATTTCAATACAGCTTTAAAAATCATGAAACAACCTATTGCTGGGAACTATCACCTTTCCTTTCCTAACGGGGTCCTTAGGTAAACTCGGAAACCGGAAGACAGGCATTTTCCTTATCAATGGCGGGTACTTCCAGTGCCAATGCAGCTGATAAAGAGAGACAGATGATAGAAAAGAATTAAACCATATACATTATACCATCTTTATATACGGATATACTTCCAACAGTTTCTGGCGGTCCATAGTTAAACCAATGTACATAGTTTATAAACAAGAGATTTGCTCTGGGAATCAACTTTAACGCATAGACTATAAGCACTAAGCCCTTCCTGTATAAATGTCCCATAAGTCTAGAACTGCCCATTGGTTTGTTCAATCCCCTTAATGTTCAAGTATAATGCTTTTCAACTTGGTTCAATATCATTTGGATATTGCCTATTCAGATCAAATCTAGCCAGCATAGTAGGTTTTCTCAATTGGTCACCACTTTTTAATCTCTTAGCCACTGATTGCTCTACGCACGTGCTATCAGAAATGGGACTGCCACTTCTCTTCTTGACTTGATTGCTTAAACCACCACTTAGAAATAACTTGCCTTGTGGGTGAATGTCCATTAAAGGAAGCTCAACAGCAGCTGAGTTGACCTTGTGAGTGTCACCAACATCATTTTTTTGTTGTGTCTCTTCTTTCCTTCCAGAGCTATCAGATGATGTTAAGGAACTTTCAACTGAACACACTGTGCTTCGTAAATTTTTCCCTTCTGTGTTCTTCAAGCTTGAACCTTCCATTTCTGTCAATTCTGAGATTGGGGTACTTGGACACTCTGTCTTAGCCATTGAGACTAACCGAGAGAGTTCAACCTGTGCAAGCTCTATACCAACAGAAGAATAGTTACAACCAGCCAGTGTTTCTTGTGCTTTCTTCAATACTGATTGTAGGTACTTCCCTTGAGCTTCTATTCTCAGCTGCAAATGCTTTTGCACCTGAAATTGGAACGGTGTGAACTGCTAGATATATACCAATTAACATCTAATATAAATTGGATTGTTTTCCTGGTCATACCTCAATCTGTTCATGAAGTTTTCTCTGCACTTCCATCTGCATTTCGAATGCCTCAGTCATCTGCAAACTTCTGCTATGCACGGCACGTAAAATTAGTTGAAAAGTTTGTGAAAACATTAACCAAAATTTGAAACAGGAGAGCATATATGATTATTACTCGTTAATTGGATCGCGATTTCCATCATCGATTCCCCTACTGAAATGATCACCACTACCTTGAATCTCTTCATAATCTGTATCAATCGCAAGCATAAGCATCATTATGTGACATGTATGAGAAAAGCAATCGCGATGAAGTTAAAAATCTTTTTTTCGTAATGTTACCTTCTTGCTTGTTATCAACGCTGGTCTGTGACGGCTGGCTCTTCCCTAGCCTATACTTCTGCAGCAAGAAGCAGAAATACGATAAAAGATATACTTTCGAACGGAGATAAAAGCTTGCGGAAACTGTTGAAAGCAATATAAAGAGAGAATGCCTGTAAATGGCTCTTCAAATGGTACAAGGTAAGCCCAGGAAGTCCCATGACCCTCATCAGGCTCTTTGGTGTTGCCTCTGTTAAAGCGAAAAACAAGAAAACAAAAATACGCTGAATATTACAGATGTTTTCCCATAGAAAAAGATGATCAATGAAAAAGGTGATGAGAGAAATCTTGTACTCAACTGTCTGCTCCTCCAAGTTGATTGACACCTTCAACAAACCTTTGATGGAGCTCTGTAGTCCATTTCAGCCTAGGCTTTGCATCGGTGGATAAGACCAAATTCATGTTCTGGTTTTGCATACCCATTTGTGTTTTAAGGAAAACAGACAAGTGGAAGATTGGAACATAAATGCGAGTTGTGAGTTTGTGATTCTTTTTTTAGCTAATGCTTTGAAATTGTGGCAGCTGAGTTGAGTAGTTCTCTTTATAAATATGGAGTAGTTGGGGTGTCCTATGTTCTCACTCCATATCTGGAAACATAAGTGGGGTTATGTTGGGAGGGGAATATATGCTATGAGCTGTGGCTCTTCCTTTCTCTTAACCTTCCCATTTCATACTAACTTTTCCTTTTTTTCCCCCTTAAATTTTCTTCTTTCTTCTTTGACTTGAAAGAGGGATAGGAGAGAATCTATGATGCAGCAAAAACAGAGAAAGCAACGCAGTTCAATTTAGGGCCTCTCAAAAGGAGAGAAAAGAGGAAAAAGTGTATGGTTTGTTTTTATCTCGCTGTTTTCCCATCTCTCTCTATGTACCTGATTCCCTGCTGAGTGTTCGGTAAGCCCCACCATGATGAATAATGGGTGCAACTTTTCTTAACACTAGGAGAAACTTTGAAGGAAAAAAAAATTTAGTGAGTTGATCTAAAATGTTATTAATGGATATTTCTTTTGGGTGATTGAAAGAGATAACCATATGAGTTTTGCTTTCTTTTTTTGAGTAGGGTGTAGTGGCATTGGCAGATTCCTTTTGTTCTTTGTAGTGTTGGAGGAATCAAAGAATCTAACCTTAGATTGTAGGACATTAAGTTACCATATTTCCATAGAAAGAAGCATTCTTGAAAAAGTGAATCAAATCAGCCTTCCTATACAAATGAAGATAAGCTTTGCTTTCCTATGTGCTCACTCAATGTTGCATCTTCTTTTCAGGAAATCAAACATATGTGAAATTTCCCACTTCCATTAGCATTTGAGTCTCCAAGTTTCCTTGTTTATTAATTGATTCCCTTTCCTCATCATGCCTTAGAGATAATCATGGAACTTGCTTTTTAATTCTTCAAGTGAATGCATTGATTTATCTTTCTAGAAAACTAACTAAAGTAGCCTATCAACGTTATGGTAAGATAAAGTAAGTAACAAGCTAAGCCAGCAATTAATGATGGATGTTGATACAAAGCAACACAACAAACATGCCGAAACAGAAACAGCATCTTATGGTAGTTGTGATGCTGGGCAACACATCTAACAACGGGTGGTACTTGGCTACATGAAGGAACTGGATTGGCTACTCGAGTGTATATCAGATTAATTCACCGCACCAATAACATAAAAGGTTCACATATTTTATGGCTGCGTACTTACAGAGTATGAAACCAATCAACTATACTCCTTCATAAAAAGTCCATTAAAGAAATATATTCCAAAGGCCAAAGGGGATGTTCACTTTAGTCCTGTAATCCATTTCCATGCTGAAACTGATAAAAGAAATTTACACCCAGAAAAGAGAAAAGACAAGTTAAAATGGCCAACAAGAATTCGGCAAAGTCAATTGAAGCAAGTCCATCTTCTGATTTATCGGGTTGCGGTCAAGAGCTTTGATCACTGGAATCAAAAGCCAATGATTGATCTCCAAACATGTTGCCATACATTCAGTTGGTCTGCTGCAAATCTCTGTAAAAAAAATAAAATTGTTTTAAACAGGGAACAAGAAGATCTTAATAAAATGAGAGTACGAAGGTAGTTACATTTTGTATTTTAAGTATACAAGAAAGTGTATTTATCTTTGTTATTACAAAAAGATAGAGATTTGGTTGACTCAGGCACAAGAGTAGCAGCTGCAGGATGGATAATGTACATTTATATGAGTGAAAAGGTCTCCTGATCATGTTGTTAGATAATCAAATCCTTGGATAAAAGCTCTCAAGTTAAATACTAGAAATGGACCAGTAAATGGTGGGTCCACTTTAGTGACAAGTTCTTCTTAAGCAAGCATCAACTTTCTGTCCTAGAACTGTAACTCCTTAGAGGCATGCTCTTTGTTGATGTTCAAAGAAAGGAATAAAAACCATGTACAAGTCCAAATGAATGTTTGAAAACAAAGGAAAGAAGGAAGAGTTATTGAAGTACCTTTCTCTTTAAACAGCTGCTGTACTTGAGGCCTACTTTCTTGCTTTATTATATTCCATAACAGGTAAAGGAGATTCTAGGATGATGCTGAATGGCCCGGGTTAGGTCAGTAGGAGAAGGTCCGGTGAATCAAAAGTCATTTAAGCAAAGGTTCTTCATCAATTATTATTCTTTAAAGGGTCCCATATATGCAGATCTCACAATTCTGAAGCATTGTGAGAAAGATGAGAAAAGAATATGGCCTCAGGAATCAGGAAAAGGGACGCAAAAGGAACTAGTCGCTATCCCACAAAGATTAATGGTGTTTATTACTCCAATTTTATGTCGAAAATGTGATGAAAATGACGTGAGCGATGTGTCACTAATCTACTTTGTTTTTCCACATATAACAGAATAAACCAGTAAGCATTTCTGTTTGAACAGTTACACATCTAAGGAGATCCAGGGGCAAGAGCCTGTTTGATGCTGATTATACTTGATCGGAGTATGGTTATCTGTAGATGTATACAAACCTTTTTTTACGGATGGAAAACTAGCATCTCCGTCTTGATGTCTCGAGACCTCAAAGTGCACCTGCATAGACTCTTCAAATAAAACAAAAAAAAATATGAAGAAATTGGAATCATTTCAAGTGGCAACAAAAAACTTTGATTTTTATCGGGTTTCAAGATAATTGTCAACTAAGTGGTCCACTTAGCCTAAAACTTGATTATATATAGGGATGACAACGGTCCAGGCCTTACTTGAAGTTATCGGGTTAGGCCTGGGTTGAATGAGTCTCAAGCCAGGCTCGAGTTCAGACCTCCAAAACAAATCAATGTTATTTTTCACTTTTAATTTTTAAAAATTGTCCTGGTCAAATCGAGCCAAGTTTAAGCTCATGCTTAGGCTCAAGCTCAGGTTTACTAAAAATTGATCGAGTCGAGCTTGGGTTCAATTCACTTTGGCTCGACCCATTGCCATCCCTAACTATTCAAAATTGTAATCAAAGATTATGAGCTTTAAATATCAAATTAGGTGAAGGACAAACACCAATATTATCTAACGGGTTAAACGAGTTAAATGAAGTAATTTTCAAAGCTAATACCAACTTCTTTTCTTTTTATGAATCTAAAAAAATGTTCAACTTGAAGAGTTTTGAAGAGGCATGGGAATAAATTGGAACGAATTCAAGAAACCATCAGTAAACCAGGACATTATATCTCAACCCAAAATCTTAATGCAATGGATTATAAGTCCTATCTTTGTATATAACTTACTTCATCCTTATGTCTCTTTCGGATGTTAATTATTCTACTTGTAAATTTCTAACATCTCTCCCTTGCAAGTGGATCCATCTATATCGAACTAGCTTTCCCTCAGCTTATAACTCAAATGAAGCTATTTGAGTCACTCTATAAATTACACATTCATCGAACTTCTCCAACCTAGCTATAATACCACTAAAAAGGGTTTTAAGGAGGTCTGGCGAGAAATTGGACTAAACTCATATACAACTAAGACATTATATCTCAACCTAAAACATTAAGACAATGAATTATGAGTCATATCTTTGTATATAGCTTACTTCATCTTTATGTCTCTTTTTGAAGTGAGATTAACATAACTTAGATCACAAAATGGAAGATCATTTATGATTTAGATTGTAGCAATTAGAAAAATAGTCAAATGACCATATAATCGTCACCCTTACTATCATAAAACAAAGCATTTAAATGTAATACACCATCACTTGATTAATATAGACAAAGTGGAATCATGCAAAAATCTTCCCACGTATAATTAAGCTAAGACAAACTCATTTATGATAAGATGACACTTCTAACTCCACGATTCATTTTTCATTGAAACAATTTAAGAGAAACTATTAACATTCCTAACATCAGGGAAGATGGGAAGTAGGGAGAAAATAACAACAATGGTGGGAAGAAATATTTGATAATTATATCCAAAATCCTCACTCCAAGAGACTGGGAAAATGTTCTTGATCTTTTTAATCTTGACGAAATTTGATATGGATGCAAATTCTTGAAGATAAGTGAGGAAGAAAGAGAGCTAACAAAGACATATTTAAAGGAAAGAGAATTGGAGAGAAAACCAGATATAGAATATTGGCAATTTGTTATGCCTCTCTTTAGCCAATAGTGATAAATATACATATGTATGTGGCTAAAAGTAACGGTGGAAATGTAAAAGAAAAGGAAAATAGTAACATATAAAGAGTGCGCATACTAACAAAGTGTGCATCCTCATCTTTTTACAAGTTCAGTCGCTCTACAAAATCATTTTTCCTCTTCTTTGTTTTTAGACATATCAATCCCATCCCCTAAAAAAAAAAACAAACTTGTCCATAAGGTTCAATAGGTCTATATAATTGTTTTTCCTCTTTTTTTTTTTACATATCAATCTCATCCCCTTAAAAAAAACTTTTCCACAAGGTTCAATTATAGATTGCTCTGGTGTAGGTTGCACCAAAAATTTCTACGTGATGTACTGCTCAAATCTTGAAAATTTCATATAAACTTGGATGGCAGGTTTGTTATGCTTCTTAATCATTCTCCTCTTTAAGATGACCACAGGTATCATTTCTGTTGGACCCCGAACTTTTCTTGGAAGTTAGAATTTTTTAATGAAATTAAATGAGGAATTGGTGGTGATTTATTCATGTGCAAATAAAAAGGAAAATTCTTGAATTTGAAATGATATACAAGATTAAGGTAGTGAATGTATTAAGTTGATGAAGAGTGAAAAATTGATTTTGGTTTTTGATGATTATGAGATTTTTGAGTAAACTTGTATGTGTTGTGGGTGACATCTTTATAATTGAGAAAGTGAGCTAGTACAATTACTGTTTATGTGGCTTCTTTGAAATTTGAATTTCCGAGACTTTAATGTATTGGGGCTAGAAATGCCCACTAAAGCTTTGTAAGAACTTATATTTTGATGTTAATGAAAGATATTTAGTTTTCATTTGTGTTTGCCTATGCTTGTTCCAAAAGTCACTTTGCATTGTTTTTGCAAATGTCCATAAGGATAGGTTTTGTGTGTACTAATTTTTGAGGCAAATTCTGGACTGTGTTAAGCTAAATTGGGCCTAGTAGCCTTCTTGAAAGTTGTAGAGGAAATTCATAGCTTTCCAATGAGGTATAGATTGCCATTTTTGGATATGGGAATTGGAAGATGTGAATTTTGAAGTTTGAATGTTGTTTAGGAAGGAAATTTCGGGACAGAAACTTTGATGAAAATTTTGACCCTCATAGAGGTGGAAATTGTTCTTGGAGTCTTCATGCAGATTTTAGTTTATATTTTTATCTTTCCATTGAGATAAAGTATGGAATTTTTGGACAATAGAGTGAAAAGTTATGATGTTTTGAAGTTCTGATACTGTTTACGATGAAATTTTCGGACAGTCACTTTGTGTGGACTTTTCGACCCTTTTATAGGCTGAATTTGGTTTTGAGTTCGTCATGAAAATTGTAGAGCTTTCTTTTATCTTTTCATTGATACCAAATTTGTAAAATTTGGAGAGGTTTTTTCCTCACTTGGACATGTTCCACTCTTTTGGCTATAACTTTTTCATCCGACCTTCGATTGACCTGATTTTTGAAGCGTTGGATTTTTAATACATTTCTCTACCTGTCCATGAAAATTTATGATTTTTTAGATCAATTTGAAAAAGATTGATTGAATCAAAGTGAGAGGATCGGTTAAAAGAGTATGAGTTGGATATGTTTCTGAACATGCTTCAGTATTTTGGTGATATCTCGATCTGTAGAGCTCCAATTGAATTGATTTTTGTTTCTAATTAAACCAGAGACATGGAGATACAAGTTATCTGAAGGAATCGAATTTCAATTTTGTCTCTAAGACTTTCAATTTCTGAAGCGAAGTTGGTGATAGTTTTCAGTCTTGGATTAGTATAAACTGAAAGTGTTTTGGCCATAACTTCTCTATTTCTGAACCAAATTGAATAATTTTGGTGTCATTGGAAAATTGAGACAATGAGGAACATTTCTCTAGAAGAAAGTGTTAGCAAATTCCTTCAATTTGATGATTAGAAAAAGGTCGTGTTTTTGGAAGAAGTTATGCATGACTAAATGAATTTTGAGGCTTTGCTATATTATATTGTTTTTTGTGGAGTTAATATGTTAATGTGAGTAAGATTTTTATGACATAAGTTAATTGAATTATAGTATTAAGGTGTTAAGAATACATAAGGGGCAAAATTGGCAAGCCACTTAAGCATTAAGGTTTCAAGGCTTATAAGGAAGGGTATTTTGGACATTGCTCATTCATTAATGGCACAATTGTAAATAAGAAGTGTGGGCTGTCATATAAGAAGAAGAGAAGCACGAAAATAGGAGGAAAGAACAAAGAAAAGAGAGAAAAATGAGAGAGGGTTCGGTGGAGAATGGAAAGAAAGAAGAAAGAAGAAAAAGGTTAGGGTTTGATTTTTCTTGGATTTCAAGTTGGATTTTGAGTTGATTCATGAAGGAAAAAGGAAGAAGAGCATGAGAGCTTTCATTCAAGCCAAGAAACCCTTCATTTGGTGAAGGATTAAGGTAAGAGAAAATTTTGATTTGT
>JANITX010000003.1:24669692-24683926 GCA_027564395.1 Erythroxylum ulei
CAAATTATGACAATTTACTGACAAATTGCAAATTACAAGAGCTCGGTATAAGGAACCAACTTAAGCACAAAAGTCATTAATTAGGAGTCAACGAGTGCATAAACAGTTATGAAAATGCAGCCAATTTATAATGTAAACTTGGCTCAATCAATACCATATTGATACATGATTTCCTAGTAGAGTCATTACGTCAAAAAACGGACATTAAAAGTATGATTTTGCTTATCGCATTCACCAATATAAAGGACTTTTAGACCTAAGTGTCACATTTGATGTCAATAAATATAAGGCCCTCTCCTCTAACTTAATCACTGCAACATATTCATAGTTCCAAACCTTGTCTCCAAATTTAATAACTACTTTTCGACAGTTAACCACTAGGTTCATATTTCACTTTTCTAACAACATATGTGAACTAGAGACTTTATTTGCTTAATATCTATAACTCAAATGTAAAAAAGAAATCTTAAAGGATTACTTGTAACACTTTAGCTTTAAAGCAATCTAATGGGTTGGAAAGACACCAATCCTTATGTAAATTCTTATAAATGGACATAACCCATATTTTTTAGGAGGTTTAAAAACTCATTTGTACATAAATAAGGAGGCATAATTGTTTTAGAGCAACCAAATATGTCATAAAAACACTAACAATGACATAGAAAGGAAGAAAAATATGTGTTACATTTGTAAAGATAAGGAAAGTAATCTTGTCATTACGAAGGCTAGGATCATACAAAAACTTGAAGGTAAAGGAAAGTTATCCTTAAACTAGATATGTTTATACTGAGTGATAAATGTTCTCAATCGTAGGATATTTAGACTTAATCGATGGATCTAAAGTTCCAATGACTTAGAATGGTCAACATATGAGACTATATTTCTTTTAATTTTTTACCAAAAGGATTTATAGTGTAATTAATTTATATTTTAAATCATCTTGTCATTGTCAACTATGTTTTAAGTTTTCATGCTAACAGCTATGAAAAATACAAGTTTTTAGTGAGACAATATATGAAATGATTAAATATCAAATAAAGTCACAAACATATAAAACAAAAGGATCAATGAAAAGATAGGTTTAAGATGACTACTAAAAAGATGACAAAACTTTACGCAAAGAAATAACAAGAAGATAGATCCCAAATTGAAATGTAAAAAAGCATATTTCCAAAACTAAAGACCAATAGAATTCCAAAATAAAATGTCTAACAAAACAATAGACTAAACATCCAATGAAATTTTAAAAAATAAACAATCAATGAAACAATATACTAAATGCCTAGAAAAGCAATAGACTAAATGACCAATGAAGCAATAAACTAATGACCAATGAAACAATAGACTAAATGACCAACAAAACAATAGACTAAGCATAAGCAAAATAACAAACTAAATAACAAGTGAAACTAGTAAATGACTAATGAAACAGTAGATTAAAATAAATAAATAAAATGAGAAACCAAACGACTAGTAGAAATTATAGACCCATAAACAAAGCGAAATGACAAGCAAGTTAAAAAGATAAACAACATACTAACAAAATAATACAATGACAAGTATGTGAGATAAAAAATAAGAAAAATAATATTTTCTACTTTTGGCAATAAATACATTAATCAAAATGACATGAAAAGATGCAATAGTAAAGGGTCTTTGGTTCCACTTCTAGTTTTTTGTTGTGATTTTTAGTTTTCATTTTCTATTTTTCTTTTAAATAAAAACAAAAAACATGTTTAGTTATTAATGTTAATGTAACTATATTTTTATCATGGATAATAATTATATATTAAATAAAACTTAGAGATATAATATTTTTAATTAAATGATTTTTTATCTTTTATATTTCTTAACATATTATTAATAAAAATTATTTTATTAATAATTAATATATATTTTTTAATTATCAAATCAATTTTTATTTTAAATTTATATATTTTAAGATATTTAAAATTTAATTATATTTATTAATAATTAATAAATTAGTTTAATTTAAATTAATTACAAAAACTAAGTGTTAATAATAAATCAGATTATGCGAAAAACATATACAAAAAACAAAAACTACTTTGTCTAGTTTTTCATAATTTTTGAAAACTACAAGAAGCCAAAAAAACGAAAACTAAAAAATCAAATAAATAGATTTTTACTGAATTTGAAAACAAAAATAAAAATAAAAAAGAAGAAACAAACAGCCCTTAAATAATTAAGATGCTAGGGTTGACAAAAGTGAAATTCATTCAAACTTTAAATGCGAAAATAAATTCACATCAAAAAATAAAAAACAGGCTAAAATATAAACCTAAAAAAAAAAGCACGTATGTACAACATTATATTATTGGTCTTAATGTAACCTCATCTTCTTCATCATTATCGATATCACCTAGGCATGGCAATAGGGTAGTCCTAACTTAATTTTTGTATAGCCCAAGCTCGTCATTTGATACATGTTATAAGCATTCCAATAATATATCCAAAGTTAGTTCATCTTGATCAATAAGTTCTTCAACTCATCGATCAAATCCTTCTGGGTAAAGCTCTCGTTCATACTCTTAATCATATCTTTATAAGTTTAGAACCAGTTGATTAAAAAATGTTCAAGATTGACATAGTTATATGCCTTAAAGTTCTTACTCTTAAAAAGTTCACAAAAAATATCCATCTTAAATTACTTCGTTATGCATGAACTCCTTTTTTTTTTGCAAGAGCTTGTCCAACCCATCATTTTCTTTTTAACTTGAACATTTGAGTAGTTATGTGATTCTTCAAACTTGGGCTTATTACTTCTTAGTTCATTTAGCTCTTTAGACACTTTTTTAGTTTTTAAGTCTGACTAGGGCTTCACGCTTATTATAAAAAAACCATAGTATTAGAGCCTTAAAAATAAACTAACATTGGACAGACGAATTTTTGCATAAAAAGAAATTACACCTATAATTGAGCCATGTGATGCTCTCTGATCCTTCAAATTTTATCACACTGAATATGATTGAGATTTCTTTAATCATTAGAAATATAATAACACTGTATATCTAGGGCCTAATGCAATTACCTTAAACCTCAAATCACCCACCTAAACAAACCATTAAGAATAAAAACATCATCAGCAATGCATAGTCCTTTTCCTTTCACTTTGTAGGTGAAGATAGAATGGATGGAATTTGTTAAGTCAAACTGTATTAGGATCACAGTGTTCCTTGAAGCAGCTTAAGTTTCTATTATATTTGTAATATCTCCTACTTGAATGTGCCTTTTGAGGAATTGTCTCAATTATGTCTTTTAGATCTATCATAAAACTTATCACACTTTTTCTATTTAGAGTTATAAGATTTACATTTAGAGATGAGTTTTTCAACCATATATGCAATATCATTGAGATCCATGTTTACAATGAAAGAAAACATATGCTTGAATTGTTTAAAGAATGGATAAACATCAAAGACCTACGAGTCTATATATCAAGGACTCTAATATCCAATAATATTTCCATGCTTATTACATCTCCTTGAGAAGGTAAGGACATACATCACTCTATAAAAACCTTATCTTCACTAAAAAATAGATTCTAAAGTTGCTTCATTTATTAAAGGAAAAGTTAGAATCACTCTACACATACTTGAACTCCCAATTATTGCTACCCTTAAGAGATATAAAAAATTTTCTTCTAATCATGGTTTCTCTTTGATGGTTTATATTGAACTAAGGAATGTTCATATTAATATTTTGATGATATTAAAACATAATTACTATAAATGAGTTTATTATTGTGATTAAAACAATATAAGAATGTAATGAAGTCACAAAATCAAGAAGATAGCTTATCAAGTTGAAGTTTAGAACCATCAAAATGAAGATCAAAACATTAACAAAAGAAGCTCATGGGTCATCAAGGTCATTTTTTAGTTTGTAATGTTAAATGTGGTCTCATTTAATCACTTTAATGTTCTAAAAGGTTCACCATGCATAAAAATTTCATTTCACTTTATTGCATAGGAAACATTTTGAGAAGCTTTCTAAATCATAATTGAATTAAACAAATTAGTTTTAAGTATTTTAAGTTGCTAAAATCATGTTTTTTTTGGATGATTGGCCAACCTATATTAGTTAGTGGTCGACCAATATAAGTTCTAATTGTTAAATTTGATGTACCATGAATTTGTTCTATTGAATCAAGAGTGCTTCAAATTGATGTTTTGATAATAATAAAACATAATTACTACTAATGTGTTTATTATTTTGATGAAAAGAAATATTAAGAAAAATGAAGCCATAAATGTAAGAAGGTAGTGTATGAAGTTGAACAATTGAAGTAAGAAGGTAGTGTATGAAGTTGAACAAGTGAAGTTGAGGTTTACAACTAACGAAATGAAGATCAAAACAAGAAAAAAGAGAATCAAGGCTCATTAAGATCATTTTACATTTTATATTATTTTTAATCTAAATTTGTTAATTTTATAATCCAAACACCATAAGAAAATTAGTAATTAGTGATGGAAAATTACCGATGGAAACGAAACTGTAGCAAATTACCGATAAAAAATTATGTGTTGTCAATAACATTGTCGGAAAAAATTTCATTTTGCAATGAAAAAAATATCCATTGTTAAATATGGAGGGAAATTATCCTGGCAATTTTTTCGATGGAATATAGCGACGGAAGAAAATTCCCGTCGATAAAGAAGGCGGGAATGCTTAGCGGAATAAATAATTTTAGGTTTACCGACGGAATACATTTCTGTCAATAAATTCTGTTAGTAAATTTTAGAGGTAAACGTCATCGTTTACTTCAACTTCAACGTTTTTAATAAAAGAAAAATGACGTCATTGGGTTTAACACCAAATTGAGTCGTTTTCGTTTAACCTAAAACTACCGCAGCCCCCTTCCGCCTCCTCGATCGCAACTAATTTGTTTTTCTCTCTTTTTTCATCATCGTCCTCTCCGTCCCACCATGCATCCTCGTCGTGCCACAGTCCTCGACGTCCCAGTGTCCTCATCTCTATCACTACTAAAGCCCCTTCCTCTGTCTCTCATGCCACCGTACGTCCTCGCCGCATCTACTTCAGGTGCTGCTACTAAATCTTATTAACACACAACTCAGAGAAACAAAAGTTGTGATTATGAGGTGGTGGTTCTATAAATGTATAATCGTAGGTTAAATCTAATGCAATGGAGATTATGTTTGCCATCCTTCAGTGTTCTTTTCTTTCAATGTGACTTTTGTATGTGCATTCTCATCTTCCATTGTCCTAATTCATTTTATATAGGATAATATTTTGTAATTCTCCTGCATAAGATTTACACTGCAAATTATTTTTTAATTTTTGAATTGATTCATTAAATTAAAAGTTAGTCTTCTCCTTCGTATGGTTTTAGTTTTAGTAAAGTCATTCAATTCATTTAAAAAACATTAACACATCAATAACATTAGTTAAATGGGTTTCAGAAACATTTGTCTTAATCAATAATATCTGTTAAGCAAAATGGGGCCTTTGTTATGAGATTCCAAGGTATAGACAAATGTGTAAAAATTTATTTATTTGCATACAGACAACATCAGAAGTGGTAACAAAGATTGAGTTATAACTACTATGATCTAATTCTTAAAACGATAGAAATCTTAGGAGAAGAGCCACTCATTCCTTGTTTTTCTTAGGTCATAATAAAAGTCAGTAGACTGACCTACACTATTCGACTTTTTTGCTCATCAATACAGAAAATGACTTAACTACAAATTTCCTAAACCTAAGTGGGTTAGATTGCAATTAAGAAGGAGATTAGGAGAAAAAGTGAAAGAAAACAAAAAAAATTAGCACACTTGAATTGACAAAAGGGAGATGGGTGTGAAAATTTCTTTCTTTTTCTATTGTTACTGTCTATTTATGAGATGTTGAGCAAACATTTCTATTTAATATTGTTTTTGCAAAATATGCCTCAATACTTAGTTTGGTTACAAGTGATTGATGAAACTTATGTTATGATGTGTCAAAAGAGACATTTGATGAGAAGCAACTCACTAGTAGGAATATTTGTTTCCACAAGAACTCACCTTCTGGATGAATCTATAAACTGTGTGGTGCTCTATTGCTCCTTGTTGCTTTTATTGATTAGTATCTCTTCTTTTTCCTTGTATGGAATTTGTGATAATGTATCAGTTACCAAGAATATAAAATAAAGTATCCAAATTAGCTCTTTGCTTCAAAGTAGTAATGGTAACTTTGGATATATACTAATATTGTGTGTGTAAATTAACAATTGAACTTAAAAATTTAAGTGTAAATCCTCTTAGTTCTTTTTCCTTACAAAATTATGTTAGCATCAGGACTTCAATGAATTACAGAGAGCTTGTAAATGAAGTAATTAGTGCTTTTGAAATGTTATGTTACTTGTATTTCTATAATTTGATGTCCAAGGTACCATAAAATGGAACCATTTAGAAAGTTGTGGTTTTTAGGGTTGGGAAAGTCTTAAACAAAAATTGAACTTGAAAAGATTCAATTTTGTTTCATTATGTATGCTCCCAAATTTGTTCTTATATGTTTTGTTTTAAAGCTTAACCATATTCAAACATCCCTACCATGTTCTATGTTGTTTTTAGCCCAATTATGACAATTTTATATTGATATACTATCTGGAAGTAAAATAGCTATGAGCAAATGAACTTTATTGATGTTAACAATTTGGGGTCTTTCATATGAGTTTGAAATTGGAATTTGTTATATTTCTAAAATATTCAATAAAATATGAATTTCATGTTAAAATATGCCACCAAAGAGAAAATACAATGTGATGAGACCAAGGTTCAAACCATGATTTGGAGCCAGTTACTTTCTAGGTGAAGCATCACATTCTGCAGCTGTAACAGATAAGGCATCACCTTCCGTACCTGCTACTACACTATCTAACAGCTTTACACCATCCACCACCCCTATACTGACAGAGATATCAAGGGTAAATGATGTGGATAAAGGAGGCAGCATTCAGCCTAGAGTTAAGGGAGTTAATAGAAGAACTTACATCACAATTGTCAACAATCTATAAGTGAAAATGCATGAAACATCATATTTTTATAATTAAGTTATAAGTTTAAATTTAAAAATGATATCAACTTTTTTTTATGTTAGGTTGATTTCTTCTGGACCGCGCTCAAGAAACATAACATCCAAGGTGAAGGAGGAGATTAATCTTGAGGGTTATATATAGAAGAATATCTCTTAGGCGACAAAGGATTTTTATTATAAGGAGTTTGAATTATAAAAATATATTTTTTGTAATTAATTTTCATGCATTAATTAGTTAAATGTTGTAGGTTATAAACACTTATCATATGTTTTTTCTATTTTTAGAGATAATTTTTTTGGGATTTTGAATTTGACACTGTTATTTATAAAGTATGGGAGAGACGAGCTTGCACATGTTATAAAGACTTTGTTGGCGCAATCACAATACTAGTGTACGACCTCCTTATATTTCTAAAGAAATATGGAGTCATTGGCAGCAATATTAAACATCACTTAAGGTAATGTCTATTTTAGAGCATAACTCTACTAACAGATGTGGAGGATTGGCGGGAGAGAGTCTTCCCATACAAACTAGAGGATCTATTACCCACCACAAGCATGTAGAGAGACTTGCAAGTATCTACACTTTACACTTATATTCTGATTTTTTTTTTACTTTGACGTATTTCAATTTAATTTGATGTGCGAATTTTGGAATGAAAAAATGTGTATTATGGAGAATGATAATGTTATGAATGTATAGTGCTATATATGATTATGTTGTTGAGTTACTTTCTTTGTTCAACAGGGATTAAATATCATAAAAATAGAGGAAAATTTGCCAAAATTTTTGTAAATTGTAGTTCACTTATAACATTTTATTCTGATGCAAGAAATTTTATGGGCAGGAAGCCTACACCCCCATCAACTCTTTTTGCACACTCACACTGAGAAGCATGACGGTGTGACCTTTGTCAACACCAAATGTAGAGAACTAAATGTATATGAAATTTATGCTTTATTATTAATGCTTAATAATTATCACTTATTAACATAAACATTGCCTTTTGATAAGATAGAATACAAGAAAGCATTCAACGATAGTCTCAACAGTCTGTAGATGTTGATAAGAGTCAAACATATCTTTATGCAATAGGTGGTAGGGATCGTCATGGAAGGATCTTCGACCTAGATTCATTTACGAACATATGTTATTCACAATCCTCCATATCTAATACAATAGTATCTAGTAGATGGTCTGCATCCAATGAAGATCATGAGCTTCGGAGCACAGTATAGGCACTGACAACTCAGTTGCAACAGTCGATGGAATACAAAGCCTAGCTTCGTAATAAGATGGATGAGTTGAAGGGGAAAGGTAGCACCTCATCGTAACATTTAGAGCATTCGTATTCACTAAATGAATAGCACAATTGTAGTCATTTTGTATGAATTAAATAGTTATTATTATAGATAATAATTTTTTGTTATCAATTAAGATAATTTTTACTTTATATCGTCAATCAACTTTTTACATTTAACAAATTAAATGTAGAAACAAATCAAAATATTAGCAACAGATAATTGATAATTGTATAAATTATATATCAATCATAAGATTATCAAACAAAATTAAACGCAGGAAAATTTTTAAAAAAACAATATTAGTAAATTTACCGATGGAAAAACAAAATTTGTCAGTAAGAATTTACCAAAGGATGACCAAAATCTATTGGTAAATATAGCGATGGAATAGAAAATATTTGTCGGTAACTTAGTGACAAAAAATTTGTACTCCGTTGCTAATCATTACCTACTGTCATTTCTCCGACGACTTATTCCTTTAGTAAATTTCGTCGCTAACTTAACTTACCAATGGAATGTGAAGGTATTCTGTTGGTAATTTTCGTCACTAAACCCCATTTTTCTTGTAATGAAAAGACTCTCCATGCATAAATATTTTATTTAACTTTATTACATGAGTCCCTTCATTTATCAAAAGGAATTGAAGCTTTTGGTTTTTATTTAAAAGCCTTTTGATATTTAAAACATGATTTTAAGAATATTTTGGGAAGGGTTTACTTCTTACTTGCATAATCAAATTGATTTTGATATTTGAAGGCATTAAAAGAAACTTTTTAAGGTGATTAGTTGACCTATATAGGTTAGTGGTTGACCAATAGAGGTTAAGCTTATTAAATTTGATGTATCGAAAGTTTGTAGCAATATTGGTTAAATTATTGGCCAAACATTATGTCTTATTGGTCGACTAGTATGTATATTGGTCGAATAGTGTTCTAATAACTAGTGAATATAAATCTTTTAATGCATACTAGTCGATTAATACATTGGATATATCCATTATAACAATTATTTCTTGGCTCTAATGGCTAAAAAAGATCACAAAACACTATAACTAGGAGTTTTCTTATTGATTTTAGCTTCAAGAAGATTTTTGGTGTTGTATACACATCGTTCAAATAGCTTTTCAATCATTTGAGCATTATTGTGTCATATTTGTGTGAGTAAGTCATTTTAGAGTTATCAAGTGAACAAGTGAGAAACTTTGAGTTGTAATATTTAATTTAGGGAATGTATTATTATGCTTAAGGGTGTTCCACATGAGAATAAGGTTCCTCTTCACCTTAGAAGAAGATTGTAAGAAGGGTTCCTATTTATAGAAAGATTGTATAAACGTTAGTCTTCGAGTAGAAAGAAAAAGTATATTGGAATTCTAAGAAGATTCTTAGAAGTGGATGTAAGTAAGGGTTATTTACTGAATCACTATAAACTAGTTTGTCTTCTCTCTTCCCTACCATTTTTAATTTATTTTTTAATTTTTAATTGATTTATATTACAAATTCCCCATCTTTATTTAAATTGATTGTCATTAATTAAGTACATTAATTAGAAATGTTATTGAATTTTTAAAACACTCAATTCACCCTCTCCCCCTTAAGTGCCTTAAGAACTAACAAGTGGTATTCGAGCGGGTCTATTAGACTACCGGTTCTAACAAATTCCATAGAAAAAATTTTAATGGCATATTTAGGAACATCATCATCATCATTCAACCAAGAGGGATAAAGCATTAGTAGACTATCTTTCTTTGATGGAAATGATTACCTTTAATGGAAAAATAGGGTGAGATTATTCTTAGTGGCTAAAAGTGTAGGCCTTTAGGAAGTACTATCAAATGTTCAAATCAAAGGAAGAATGGGAACCTTAAGATAAGAGATTATTTTCCTTGAATAGTAGGCCAAGCATATCCTTTTTTGTCACATTAAGAAGAAATGAATCCAATGGGGTCTCTATGAGAAAAAAAAATTGGCATCCTTTAGCAGTTACACATGAGGGAACCAATCAAGTAAAAAAGAGCAAACTAAGCACACTAACACATCAATATGAATTATTTCAAATAAAGTACGATAAAAGCATATTTAACATGTATAATAGATTTATTGATATTTTTAATGCTCTCAAAGGTCTTGGAAAGACATATACTAATGTTTAAATGGTAAGAAAAATATTTAGGTCACTTCTAAATACGTGGGAAGCTAAAGTGATGGCTATACAAGAATCCAAAGATCTAATAGCACTACTAATGAAGGAAATTATTAGATCTCTCCAAATATAGGAAATGAGGCTCTAAGAGGCATAAGAAGAAATGATGCTCCTAAATAAAAATAATTTATCATTTAAAGTCTCAAAGGAAAAATTAAATAAAGAGGAAGAGACATCAATTAATGAAAGCAACGAAGAAGACATTGGTTTAATCACTAGAAAATTCAAGAACTTAAAGAAGAAATCCTCTAAAAGAGAGGACTATAAGAAAGGTAAAAATGATTTAAAACATAAATCCTATAATATTGTTTTCTTTGAATATAAAAACTCTTCTGTATAAAGTCACAATGTCTTTAGCTTAAAGATAATGAGAAGTATGAGCGAAATTATAAGAAGAATGAAAAGGACAAGAAGAAAGCACTTAAAGCATCAACTTGGGATGACACAAAATAATATAAAAACTAGCATTCAGAAGAAGAGATAGCTCATATGTGCTTTACTTCTATAGAAAATGATAAGGTAACATCTAAACCTAATTCTTGTGATAATGATCATGACGTTGATTTGATATATGATGAATTAATTAAAAGCCTTGAAATCACGAGCATATAAAAGAAAAATATAAACTCAAAGCTTAAAGAGGCTCTAAAGAACCTAAATGCATGCATGAATGAGAATAAAAATATAAAAAGTAAATTGAATATCATTAAAGCATCAAAAAATGTGATTATTCATGACAATCATGATTTATGTGCACTAATGTGTGAGAATAAAACATTGAAAAAGGACATAGATTCCGTTAAGGACTTGTTGTCCAAGTTTACTAAAAGGAGTGAAAAACTAAACAACATGCTAGGAGCTCAAAAGAATTCTAATGGTAGGCATGGAATAGGATATAACCATAAAATTGAAGATAATTTTAAAACCATATTTATCAAGGGAAAATATTTGCATAGTTGAAGAACCATTACCTAATATGAAAATTTAGTATAGAGTATCCATATCCATATC
This sequence comes from Erythroxylum ulei, assembly GCA_027564395.1. Lineage (NCBI taxonomy): Eukaryota > Viridiplantae > Streptophyta > Magnoliopsida > Malpighiales > Erythroxylaceae > Erythroxylum > Erythroxylum ulei. The sequence continues at coordinate 24,681,267 of JANITX010000003.1, forward strand.
TAAGCATATGTATGTATATTCCGCGTCCATTAGGACTAATCCTAAAAGAAAGCATCATGATTTTATATGTGGCTCATAAACTAAGCATAGAATTTAATACTATCATGGAAAGAATAGGCATAACTGCTACAATAACATACAAACTTGCTCATACCCTTTTAAACCTCAAAGAAGCAAACATTTAGGTTTCATTTATAGTAGGGATCATACATATACATTTATGGTATTTCATTACCCTAGGAGAACATTTAATAACTTTAATGTCCAGAGGAAGATTCCATATTATATACACACACAAATAGGTCCAAGAAATGCATATATGCATCATCATTACTCATAAAACATGATATGTAATTTTTGTGGTAGGTAAGGACATATTGATAGATTTTGCTTTCTTAAACAAATAAAATAGAGCAAACCCTTGAAAACGCGAGTTAAAAGGAATAAAGAACCTAACAACCAAGGAACCAAGCTTATTTAGATTCCTAAAACATATTGATTACCTTAGAGTGTAAGGATAATAGGGGAAAAAAAGAGAGCTATGGTATGTAGTAGAGATAGTAACTATTAAATTGAGTATTATTAAGGAGTTTATGCATTTTATCATATTGAATGTAACCCTTTTTATGAAGAAGAAAGTCTTGAAAACATTTATGTAAAATATGGAGAATTTAGTCATCAAATACTTTTCCAAATAAACAATTATTGAACCAAGTAAATGGGAAAGATGAGAAGCCTCTAATAGATTCTAAACTCAAAAGAATATCCATTCAAATCTGTCATAAGTAATGTTTAGTATGAGGTAATTGTTTGTTCATAATTTAGAAATATAAGATAACATGTGTTTATCTGTAACTTTGAGTATAAATTCTTGGTAACGATTGTTTAGGTTTAGATTATGAATTTTCCAACTAAAGAAATGAAGATTAAGGCTCATCAAGATCATTTTCTATTTTGTATTATTATTTGTAATCTGACTTTTTATCTAAAAGGCTCAACATGCATAAAAATTTCATTTAACTTTATTACATGAATCTTTTCATTCATCAAAAGGAAATGAAGCTTTTGGTTTTCATATAAAAGTCTTTTTTTCTTTAAAATAAACTTTGGGAACATTTCAGGAAGGGCTTAATTTATATTTTCATTAATCAAATTAAGTTTGAGCATTTAAAGGTGTTAAAATCATGTTTTTAGGGTGATTAGTCAACCTATATGGGTTAATGGTTGACTAATATAGGTGTTAATGGTTGATTAATCTAGGTTAAAGTTGTTAAATTTAATGTATCAAGAGTTTGTGGCAACATTGGTTGATGTATTAGTTGAACAATGTGTCATATTAATTAACCAATATGTGTATTGATTGATCAGTATTTTACTGACTAGAAAATCTAGAGCTTTTAATACATATCGGTAGACCATTATAGCCATTGTAATGAGTAATACTTGACTCTAATATCTAGAAAGGTACCCAAATCACTATAAATAGGTGTTTCCCATTAGTTTTAGCATCAAGAAGCTTTTTAGTTTTGTATACACACAATTCAAAGGGTTTTTCAATCATTTGAGCATCAATGTGTCATATTTGTGTGAGTAAGCCATTTTAGAGTTATCATGTGAATAAGTAAGGAACTTTGAGTTGTAATATTTACTTTGGAGAATATATTATTATAACTGGGGGTGTTTTAAGTAAATTGAGGTTCCTCTTCTTCTTGGAAGAAGATTGTAAGAAGCGTTTCTCTGTACTGAGAAATATTGTATAAAGCATATTATTCACTTTGAAAGAAGAAACATAGTGGAATTCTAAAAAGAGTCTTGAGAGTTAAGGTAGACATGGTTTATTTACAGAAACATTATAAATCAGTTTGCATTCCCTCTTTCTTGTCATTTTTAATTTATCGTTCAATTTATTTATATTAAGCAAGTTCCTTATCTTTATTTATATTGATTGTTATTAATTGAGTATATTAATTAGAAAAGTTGTTGAATTTTTTAAACACCTAATTCACCCCTTCCCCCTCTTAGATGCCATTAGAGACTAATATGTTGTAATATTGGTAGATGTATTATTTAAACAATATGCCATATTGGTTAACCAATATCCCTATTAGGTGACTAGTGTACCAAAAACTAGTGAATTTGGATATTTTTAAGGTATACTGGTACACTAACTAGTTAATCTAATGCCTTTAATACATACCAGTCCATAACCTAGTGAATCCGATGCTTTTAATGGATACTAGTCCAACAAATAGATTTTGTGCCTTTAATGTATACTAGTTGACAAGTACATTGCATATAGTCGTTATAATGACTAGTTTTTATCTCCAATAGCTAGTAGGTGTCCTAAAAAACTATAAATAGGTGTTTTCTTATTGTTTTTATCATTAAGAAGAATTGAGGTGTCTTTTACACACATGTCTAAGTGGTTTTCAATCATTTGAGTATATTATTATCTCACATTTCTGTGAGTAAGCCTTTTTGAGGTTGTAAGGTGAATAATAGAGACAATTTTAATTTGTAGTTCTTTGTTGAGGTGTTGGATATCGTACTTAGTGTGTTCCAAGTTTGTTTAAGGTTCCACTTCTGTAACGCCCCGCTCCGCTGCGACCCGCTCCCGATATCGTAGTGATATCCGAGCTCGAGCCCGCGGAAGCGGCACG
>JANITX010000003.1:24696226-24727466 GCA_027564395.1 Erythroxylum ulei
ACACTTCACTTTAACATAAACCCATAAAATTTCAGCATCATACTCAATCATTTTCTTTTAAGCATTAAGCATCTAACTCCACACAAATCACTTCAAAACACACAATTCATGCTAATCTCATCACTTCATACACAACCATAACCTTATACCCAACAACTCAAACCATAGGTTTCATGCAATTAAGGCCTCATAAATCACACTTAATGAACAATAATTTCTAATCAATGCATCTAACCCCTACAACTTAAAAAGCATAATTAAAGTCTTACCTAATTCAAGCTTCCAACTCCAACTCTTAAATTCAATTAAGACACCAAATCACCAACTTCATTCCCACCACTAGCACACACAACACTCATCATACCAAGGGAAGTAGAAGGTTTACACTTCAACACTTAAGGTAGGAGGGTAGCAATATAACTAGGAAAATTTAAAGCAATTCGATGAAGAGGAAGAAAAAGAAGGCTTCGGATGGAGAAGAAATAACCAAGCAAAATGTATCTTTTCATTCCTTCACTAAGGAACCACCGAGAATACTAGCAACCATTAAATGAAAGTGATATGTGTCAATTTGACACTAGTCCAAGTTAAAGAAGAAAAGGACAAAACTAATTAATGGTCTTTGATAAAAACAATAATCCAAATAAAAATCACATTTTTTTTAAAACCATTTTCAAGGGTCCCACTATCGGTCCCAACAGAAAATATCCAATAGTCCCGTAGCAATTTGCTGTACCGAAAACTAGTCGATTCGCCACTTGGCAGTTTTTTTTTTTCCGGTCCGGAAATTTTCTCCGGAAAAGTCCAGAAAAATTCCTAAAATTCCCCTAAAATGTAAAACACACAAAGGATCACTCCAAATAATTTTTCAAATACAATTACCACGTAATTCACAACCACATTCCATTTAGGCACAAATACCGGGAAATGTCATGAATGCATGTACAGTCAAGTTCATGTGCAACAATTCCACTATTCACAAATACCAGTATGCATGAATATGGCAACATAATACTAACTACTCTCGGCCCTTTCCTAGTTACTATTTTACCCTTCCTATTGGGGTGGGATATTACATAAGGACACGCTAAAGTCTTTCATTACTAGTTCCTTAAATGTAGAAAGAAAGAAACTTGAGAAAAAATGAAAGGTTTTCCATCTCTTTTTTTTTCTTGAACTATCAATTCTCTTTTGATATAAATAGTGCATGCTTACGGTTTCTCAACAAGCCATGGTTGAAACACAAACATATGTGATTGATTTTAGAATTTACTTCTTCCACTTCATTTGTTTAGAAGATATGAGTTCTTGTTAGAATCACAAAGAACTCACTTCCCTCTTCAAAAATGTTGGCAATGCAAAAGCAGTAGAGTGAATCTGTTCAAGAAAACACAAGTTCTAAGTTTACGATTTACTGATAAAATCTCTTAGGCAAGATCTAACAACTTAAATGTATTAGATAGGGTAGGGAAAGCATAGGAAAAAATTGCAAAGGGAAAGCATAGGAAAAAATTGCAAATCATATCATTAACTCAACAAATTAAACTATGGAAGATGAATTAAATCAAACAATAAAAAATTGTTGGGATTCGTTAACAGATTTTTGTCCAGATATTGGTTCAATCTTATCCTTACATGAATGTGTATAATCAATTGTCATGTTGTTCTCATACCTTTCTTTGAAACTATTAAATATAGATTAATAACAAGTTCTATTAATCTCATTTTTCCTTATATTATCACTAATTAAAACAAGGTCTTTAATTAGGTATAACTATCAAATAACTCAGAATAAGTTCTTCGGACTTAGTGTGACGGTCACATTACAAATTAGAAAAATAGGTTAATCTCAGGAACAAAGGCATAAGCTCAGGTCATTTAACGTATGATATTTTATTTCTAATGATTCATGACCATTGGTTTACCAATACAAAAATTATAGATTGAATATTGATTCTAGCAATGAAACCATACATGAATAATCTAGTAGGCCTATCTAAATGATTCATATGTAAATCCTGAATTTTAAACACATAATACTATGATCAATTCTAAAAGAGAGTTAAGAACAACATCATTAAGATTGATCAATGCTCAAACATGTTCACCAACCTAAATATTCCATTTGAACTCGAAAGAAGAAAGATTAACAGCTCATAGCTCTCAAAAGAGAAATGAATCTACCTCTTTTTATCTCTCAAACATGTACATTTCCTATTTGGCCTCTCATTTGCCATTTTATATTTTAAAATTAGGGTAGCATATTTATGCATGGTTAGCTATAAAAGCATGTAAGTGACTGCGTATCCTAAACATTAAAGATAACAAGAAAACAAAAAACTGATGAGCAAAGCAAACAAGTTATTACCTCTTAATTGTAGAGCTTGAACTCTTTTTTATGATTCATAACTTCTTCTACCTTCTTAAAAGGATTTATATGATTCAAAAAGTCAACAGTTGGTCCCTCTTTTGAGAATAACAAAAATCCTATAACATTAGTTTACGGGGAAGGAATTAGGTTGTGAGTAAGAATTGTATCAAATTAACATATAAAATTATAATTGTCTCAAATTAACAAATATGGAATTCATTTTGATCAGATACAAATATCGTAATACCAACTTCACAATCTTTGATGTCAAATGTATAAAATTGACACAAAACATGATGACAGTTAAATTGATTGCAACTAAGCCCAATGTTGAGTAACTTTCACATACCTATAGGATCATATGAATAAACAGTAACAACGTCATACTTCCTTTTAGAAGCAAGTCAAAGAAAGCCAATAGCTATCAAGATCAAACAAGTAAAGTCAGTTTAGATGTAAGAGTCTTTCTTGTTAACTATTCTGAAGGAAGTTTGTGCTCAAAAGAACTGATTTTTGAATAAATCATGGCATATTATACTTAGAGCAAACTTGGAATTCAGAAGATAGGACATACCTTTCGGTATATGAAGTCTAACACGATCGGTTCAAGCCAACAACTAATTTGGAAAAATATCTTTTAAACACGTAGATCAAGCTACAAAAATTTTATAAACAGGATACGAAAACATATAAGTAGGTAACATCAAACCATAACTTACATCTATGACAATCTTATCTATCTCATAAATATCAATAAACTCCACCGAGCTATAAAGTTATGGAGCCGTGTTGGAGATGATTATGATACTTGCATTTTACTGGAGCACATTGGAACAAACATACACCAAATTAGAATCACAAAGAAGGAGATATTAAGCAACAATATCTACCGATTTCAGAGATGGGATCAAACAAAGAGGAAGATAAGCCATCATTTCCAAGTAAGCAAATCTATCATTTTCTATCAACTGAACAATTCCATTAAGAACAAGTACTTTTCCATATGCCAATGGCTATAAAGAGGTAAATTGGTAGCCAAATCACAATAGTAACATAATATATACATATGAAAATTGGCAAGTAGTTAGAGTTCTTTTGATCTCATGGAACCAGAGATGACTCTAAAAAAAGTTGAACCTCAAAAACCAATATCTCTCAATACTACGACTTTCCTTTGTGGTTCTGTCTGATTTTGTCGAGGCTGGGCGCCGCTGTTTGAATCCATGGATTCGTTTAGCTCCAATTAGGAAATACCTGCAAAACAGTAGAAGGCACACTGGGGGTTGACTGCCGGTAGGCCCCTCCGACACTCAAATTAGTCTTTTTGTGAAGATTTTGGTGGTTATGAGTGGAGAATGTTAGGGTTCTAGAGTCGTACCTTTTTCATGATGAGGTGATGAACTTATATAGTAAATACCTGCAGGAATTAGGTCAACATCTGGGAGTGGGCCGATCGGCCCGTGTGCCGCTTTGAGGTTGGGCTTGGGCCTAGCACGACCGACCTAACCAAATAGAAAATTGAATATTTTTATCAACATTTATGCATAAAGTTATAAATTCTTAAATATCTATCAAAATCTTAAAATGTATTAAATTAAAATGTTAATAAAATAGGACACATAATATTAAAAATAATATAAGTCTTTAACAACCTACAATAATGAAAATTTGATAGAATTTTGGCTCGAAAATTGTCTTACAATGATAAAATTATTATAGCCTCGTCATATATAATAGATACCAATTAGTATATTTTTGATATATTATAACTTTGATAACTCAACTCTAAGACATGAAAATATATTTAAGGTGAGGGAATAAACTTGATCTTGTCCACAAGTTCGAATGGAGTTAGCAAAAGGATGTTTCTTTACATGCTAATGAATGAAAATGCACTCTAAAAATTTCGAATGTCAAGTTAAGGTAAAGTACAGTAAAAATTGAGATAAAAATAAATAGAAATTTTGATTTTTTATCAATATATGCAAATATCTTTAGAAACCTTAAAAATATAAAAATTAACAAATTAAAATCTTAATAAAATAAGACAATCTTAAAAATAAGAAAAATATTTTTTTTAAAGAATAGTTATGTTAAGTTATAAAAGGCATATCAAATGTAGTTACAAAGTACAGAACCAAGGTCACCATGTAAAGTGATTGTCAAAGAAAAAAGAAAAATCTTTAACTATCTAAAATAATGAGAAAATGATATAATTTTGGCTCAAAAAGTGTCTAACTCCATCGGATTAGATTCTAACTGATATTTTTATCTATATTATAAATCTTATAACTTAACTTTAACAAAAAATTATAATCTATCAAATTGACCCATCTAACGAAAATTCAAATTTCTTTAAATTTCTAACAATTCAATCAATCCATAAATTTAAAAACTCATCGATGTCCGTGTCATCACAAGTTGCAATCTATATTTGTTCGTTTCAAAAAATGTCTCGTATCAAAGCATTTTTGGCCACAATGCCCTGTCCATTAAGACTAGGTTCCTGTTTGACAATCAGTGGATTGCATTAGCTATTAGTTGATTCTATTAGTGGTTAGTTAATAGTTGAGTATATCAGCTGGTTTGACCAGTGGATAATATCAGCTGTTTATTAAAGATTTTTGGTAAATTTAACTGTTTAGTATTAGTTGTTTATGTGTAAAATGACTTGTAAAGACATAACTTAAAAAAATATTTATAAGGACATGAGTATTATATTTGAATACTCCTTTGAATATATTCATAAGAATTTAAACTTTAGATATTTAATTTTACAAAAATTAAGTTTATAAATCTATTAAAAAATATAGAACATATAATAGTAGTAGTAGTAGAAGAAGTAGTAGTAGTAGTAGTAGTAGTAGTAGTAGTAGTAGTAGTAGTAGTAGTAATAGTAGTAGTAGTAGTAGTAGTAGTAGTAATAATAATAATAATAATAAGTACTTCTTTTTTCTCCTTTCTCATTCTTAAATTAATGATAGATGAGTAACATAGGCCTAAGATTAATAATTATTGCAAAAAAAGAAAAAGAAAGCTTCACCAATAATTACATTAAAGTTGCATGGAACTTATAAGATTGGGAATAGGCAACGAATAAAAAAAAAAACAAAGGCTTTGTCACTGTCTGTGAGTATTCTTTAGAGGGCACAATCTATCACTTTTGATCAACTGAAACCCAAACACTAGTCCTTCTGAGCTTTTAAAAATCAACTGATTGGGTTTAATCAGCTAACCCAATCAGCTGATTACCAAACACAATGATCAATTGTTTAACATGGTTAATCAGCTAAACATGGTCAATCAGTTAATTTTTGGTTGATAACTTAGTGTCCAATCCCTACTTATCATCAAAAAGCTAATGTACAATGAGATTAACTCCCAAGTTGATGATAAAGCAAACATACACAATAGGGGGTGAATTGTGTGTAAAAACTTTTACAAGGTATTTTAAATCTTTAAAATCCTTCTTAAACAAAATGGGTTGATAAATGGAAAGGTCTTATTAAACTTTAAAGGGAACCTGTTAACATTTAAAAAGAAAGGATTCTGTTAGTTATTTAAATTACGAAAGAAGTCTATTAATCGAAAGGATCCTATTCACGCTCAAAAAGAAAAGGGGCCTGTCAATTGATAGGAACTTGCTAGAGCTCAAATAAAAATAAGCATGTTAATTGATATGAGCATGTTGACGCTTAAAGCGAAAAGAACCTCTTGTTTTATAGAAATAGAAGGAGCCTATTGAAAACTGAAAGAGCCTCTTGAAAATACAAACTTTTAACGTAGAAATTTAAAAGTTAGGAAAAGAGAAAGAATGACACAGTAGATTTATACTGGTTAGGCTAACAACCAAGCCTACATCTAGTCCTCAAGTATCCAACTTGAGTATTTCACTATAAAATTTTCAGTATGAAATTTGATGAGCCTCTCCAAGCTTACAAGTACAGATTTTTCAAGGTTCTTTAACCTTCCACACTCAAAATGTATAACAAGCTTCTAAAAGCTCACAAAAAATATAAAATTAAAAGTAAGTTCTCAAATAACAATTTCTCTCTTGATAGAGTGATTTCACTTTCTAAGGCAAAATAAGAATAATATGAATCTCAAGAATATAGATCCTGCTCAAATGTTTCGAAAGTTTATATATGTTCGTTACTTCACAAGTATTGCTGCTCTTCTTTAAATAGTCAATTTCTTTAACTAGTTGTTGCTTCATCTTAATTCCGAGTTAACTTTGGATTTTTAATATCATCCCTACTGAAACAAAAATTTTCGAAGCTAATTGTTTGAAAAGGTAAAATCCTCCTAGAAAGTTTACTAAGAAAGTTCCTGCAAGAAAGGAAGCAATTTTCCTATGATTTTGTTTCATTTTAAAAAAATATCGTTATCTATATAAGGAAATAAATCTAATTTGAAGTTTGAAATATTATATAGTTATCATCAAAATCGTTAAATATAAACCTTCAGCTAACAGTTGAAACCTACATTTGCAAGGATTATTTAAGTATATTTTATTAATTTATTTCCTAAATCTACATCATTTTTCTTATAATTTCTTTGCACTCTTTCTTGGAAAGGAAAAAATAAAGCTGAGAAGTTGAAAGTAGAATATAATGTATTGATTTTCTAATGATATTTACTTTACAATGTATGCTATATTTATATATTGATTGAGATAAGATGAATTAATTTGTAATTGATTCAATCAAAAAAAATCATCAAGTTATATATGACGTTATCTAAGTTAAGTTAATATAAGGATGAGTTTATCTAATGTAATTACAACTGAAAAGATTTAGGATATGTTATTATCATCCCCTGTAAGTTAACGTTCGAGAGAACATTGAGCTTGTGACGTAACAAAAAAATGGAGTAGAACCTAATGGTTTGGTGAGAAGTCAATAAATGACGTATGAACAAAAATTTCTTCATAACTAAATCATGAACAAAATGTATATCAATTTTAATATGTTTGGTATAAGTAAGAGAGATGGGATCTGTAGCAAGAAAGGTAGTGCCTATGTTGTCATAATACAAAAGTGGATTAATGTTAGAGAATCCAAGTTCACCAAGTAGATAATTAAGCCAACATAGTTCAGTGACAACTAGAGCAACGCTCCTGTCTTCTAATTTAGTGTTGGATCTAGCCATAATAGGTTATTTCTTAAATTTTAATAAATTAAAGAGGATCCAAAGAAAATGTAATAACCAAAAGTAGATCGAGATCGTCAAGACACTTAGCCCAATCAGCATCAAAGAAAGCAGTGATAGTTAAGGTAGAAGGTTTGGCTACATGTAGGCCATAAGACAGGGTAGATCGAAGAAACTAAAGAATGCATTTAACCGTTATCTAGTGAACATCAATAGGGCATTGTAAGAATTGTGAGACTTTGTTAACATTAAATTGGATGTCAGGTCTAGTTAGAAAAAGGTATTGAAGTGCTCTAACGATACTACAGTATTCAGCAAGATTAGAAAGAGGAAGCCATGATTTTTGGAAAGTGGTAGAGAGTGGGTAATGGGTGTGGAGAAATAGGTATGGAAGAGTCAAGATATATGCGCTGAAGAGGTTCGCCAGTGTATTTAGATTGTGTGAGAAGAAGGCCAGTGGATGTAAATATGGCTTCAATGATAAGAAAGTAGTGAAGAGGTTATAGATCTTTTATGGTGAAAATAAAGTGAAGAACATAAATTTGAATAAATTAAGGAGAAAGTTGGTGTGGAGAAAGGTGGTGTAAGTTGATGCTGAGTGAATAAAAAGAGATGTATCAACTTTAGAGGAAGTGAACCCAAGTTCAGTAAGTTTATGAATTAAACAATTAAACCAAGCTCTAGGAACTTGCTTAAGACCACAAAGAGCTTTATATAGATGAAAAACATAATAAAGATGAAGAGGGTAGTAAAACTAGGTGGTTGTTGCATAAAAATAGGCTTTTGTAAGTTTCCATGGAGAAAGTATTGTTAACATCAAGTTAATAAATGGACCAGTTTTTAGCTAAGGCAAATGTAAGTATAAGGGGAATGGTAGTTGGTTTGACAAGTGGGCTAAATGTATCAGTATAATTAATACTGGGCGAGCCTTTTGGCTATGTTTGGTTGGACGTATTGTTTTTAATGGAATAGAATGGAATGGAAAGATTTATAATGGAATGGAATGTAAATGGATGTAATATTAGAAAATTGCTATTTCGGAGAAATGGAACAGTTCATAATGTAATACAGTAAAATGTTAATTGGATGAAGGGTTTATAATGTAATATAAAATAAAGTTGTTTATTATTTTACACTCCATCCTAAACTTCCCAAATCGGAGGTTTTTTATTTTTACTGTTTAAGAAGGAATGGATGTAATATGAAACTCTCCTCTTCCATCCCATTCTATTTCATTCCATTATAAACCCTCCTCTCAAATGATGGAATAATATTCCATTCCATTTCATGCCATTAATAAACCCCCAATCAAACATAGCCTTAGCCACCGTTCGAACTTTATAGTAGTCTAAGGAACCATCAGAATTAAGCTTTGAACGTGTTGGACCCTAAATTTTTCTTTTATTTTCTTTTATTATTCATTTATTTATTGATTTATTTTATTTTATTTTCTTAGAAATTAGTCATTTATTTAGCAAGCATAAGTAGAAATTAAAATTTAGAATAGAAATGTTAGAATTTAAGTAATAAGAGTGTTTAAGGGCATTTTTGGCAAGTCACTTAAGTTTAAAAGCCATAAAGCATAAAATAAAGGGCAAAGTGGACTTTTTACACTCATTAAGGGTAGAATTGGAAGAAGTGTAGTCTTGCTTTTAAATGAAGAAGAAAAACGTGAGTGGAAGAGAGAAAGAAGCGAGTGTGTCGTGGAGAAGAAAGAAAGAAGAGAGAAAGGAGAGAAAAGAAGGAAGTTTGAGCTAGGTTTCATCTTTTTTTAGTTTTTTAAGAGAGATATTAAGATTGTTCAATAATAGAAAAAGAAAGAGGAAGAGAAGAGCTTCCATTTGAGTCAATAATCTCTTTATTTAGTAAAGATTCAAGGTAAGTTCATTTTTAGTCCTTTGTATTTTTGGAAGGGTTTTAATTCATGAAGCTTAGGAAATGCATGGGTTTAAGTATTCTAGAATCAATTTTAGTGAATATGTTTTGTGCGATTCTCAATTTGTATTCCTATTAAATGGAATGTTTGCCAATGTTAAAGGGAATCCAGAAGGGCAAAAGGAGTAAGAGGAGAGGCACCTTTGAGCAAGTTTTAAGTAAGGAATCCAAGGTGGATTACATGATTATAATTGAGTTAATGAGCCTTAAATGTTTTTTTCAAATTAATAGAGTTAAATGATTTTGGAATCGCTTTATAAATGTTGCATTTATTGCTCCTTAAATGCTTTAAGAATTGCTACATGTTTGGCACATGAATCTTGTTGATGATTTATGAAATGAAGGTGGAAATGGTATTTGACATATATTATGCTTAAATCATGTTTCCAAAATGTGCCATTTTGGGCAATATGTTTGCAAATATTAAAATTCATGTTTGTGTGGGTTAGTGATGGTCCATTCTGTTATGTCACATGCACGTTGACCATGTTAAAGCCTTCTCCTGCCTACCCACTAGTGATATGGAGCTCCTTCACGGACTTCCTCATGTTTATGAACTATGCAAAACCATTGTGTGGGTTTGTGATAGTCCATTCTGTTATTATTAGAGATTCGCAAGAACTCCCACATGGACCTACCCAAACCATTTTGGTTGCTTATGTGTTTATGATTTGTTGACAAGTTTGTTGAATACATGCTTATGTTGTTTATAATTGTTTGACAAGTTGAGAATTTGAGAAATATGTGTATTATGGATGTTCTGCAAGTTTATTATGACAATGAACATTTTCAATGGTTTTGCTTGTTACTCCGTTATAAACTTGTTACCTATGAGCTTTTAAGCTCACCCCCATTCTTCCCCATCTTTAGGTGATAAGCAAGAGATCGAGTGATCGGAAGTCAAGGCATCACTCCAAATGATCGGAAGTCAAGGCATCACTCCAAATTTGCATCTTTTTGTATTTTAAGTTTATGGAAAACACAAGGATTTAGTCGCATTTCAAGTTTTATTTGCTCATGTGTATTTTGAACTTTTGGATTAGGAGACCAATGATGTATTGTAGCTTGAAATACCCATTAAAGCTTTGTAAAACTCTTTCCTTTTGATGTTAATGAAATATATTTGTGTTTGCTCATGACATCTCCAAGCTTTCGCATTTCTTTCTCAAGAGACTAAGATTTGGAGAAGTTTCTTGTGTATTTTTTCATAACTATCTTTTGTTGAGTTATAGATGTGGTTTTGGAAGTGAATGTGTAAGTTTTGGTGTTTGATAATTGGGTTTGGGCGTCTGGGTTCAAAGGTTTTGTTGCGGCGAACCTTTCCCGAAGGGTATTTTCGTTTGATTTTGGCAACTTCGCCATAGCGAAGCCAGCCTTTCACCGTGGCGTATTTGTCCCGAAAGGTACTTGGGTTTGATCTAGGTTTTTCTTCGCAGCGCATTTCTCCCAAAGGGTCTGTTTGCTCGACCTTGAGGCATCATCGGGGCGAAGCTAAATGTTGGCTGCGGCAAACTTGTCCCGAAAGGTCCTTGGAAATACTTCCATAGTTTCATCGCAACGAACCCGCCATTGCTGGCTGCGAAATTTTCATTTCAAACTGAATATTTTCAACTTTCCTCTTGCACGACCATAGCCCGACCGCCTTAAGTGGTCTCCTCGGGATAAGTTACAGGACTTGGGGCCTAACATATGCTCACGTTTTATGATTCCAGAGATGGACTCTGAAAACGGGGCTCAACAGTACAAAATACCCACTAATAACTGATAATATTTGCACCTGGAGGAGGGGGAATAAGGGATCGAGTATTGGTGTGACGGAGAGCTTTGAATTCATCAAGCATAGCTTATTACCAGTGAGGAAATTTGTTTTCTTGAGTGAAAGAAGTAAGGTCTGGACTAATTAATGTAGGAATAATAGTGTTGTAAGTAATATGGTTAGGAAAAAGATTTTAAAAGTCGAATGTTGTCCAAAGTGCAGGTGACTATTAGATGAGAAGAGGAAGATGATGGTTGAGAAATAAGTGGAATAGGCAGGGAACAGGGTAAAGGAGGTATGGGTAAGGTAGAAGTGGTCAAGACTGGTGAGAAGGAAGAAGTAGGCAATGGTGGAGGAACATATGATAATTGAATTTGTAATAGTAAAGATAAAAAAGTGGTAGAAGAGGAAGAGGAGTTTGGTTTGAGTGTGAGTTTATCAGTTTTTAGTATGAGCAAAGAAAAGATAACATATGCAACCAAAAACACGAAGATGATTAAGGTCGGGAGAAGAGTTGAACAAAAGTTCATGAGGAGATTGAAATGTAAGGTAGATGATGGTAGAAAATTTATAATGTAAACAACAGTGGAAAAGGCTTTGTACAAAATCTCTTTGGAAGAGGGTTGTGAATAACAAGAGTGATTCCTATGAATTTTACATTCAACAATACCATTTTTGTAGTGGGGTATGAGGACATGAAATATAAAAAGAAATGTCGTAAATGGTGAGAAAAGTAGCAAATGATCCTTTGATGAGTTCAAAAGCTCCATCATATTGAAACATTTTGATTTTTATTGAGAATAAGTTCTCAACAGTGGATTTAAAATTTTCAAATTTTTGTAATGCTCGAGACTTATGATCTAGAGGAAAAACTTGGGTGTAAAGACTAAAATCATCAATAAGAATTGTAAACTATCTTCAACCATAAAATGATAACAATGATGATGGTCCCCAAATGTTGCAATGGATAAGTTAAAGAGGTGCAGTACATAGTCTAGTAGATGTAAGAAAAGAAAGACGACAACTTTTGCTTTGAAGATATGAATTAAAATGAAGATCGATTTGAGACACTGAATCAGACGTAAATAGTTTGGAAAAGATTTGAGAACATGGATGTAGTACCCCACTCCCACAGGACACACCCCTGACTTCCTAAAGGATATTTGAGTACATACCCCGCAAGGGTGGCATGCTAGAGCAGTCACGTTTCTAACTTAATCATGGCATCAACATTCAAAGCATAAATATCTTAATATTTTAAAACCCAAAATTCCTCATAAAAACCGAATATACATTGTAGCTTTACAAAATCATCCAAATATATACATTATCAAGACTAATTACAGAACATGCTACATACATGAGGAATTATACAAAAATTTCTAACTAGATCCTTCAGTCTTAGCTGACCGACCTTTGAGTCATTTCTTCTATCCAAAAGTACAAGAACTATGCTTCTTGTAGAGTCTCCCTGTCACTAGTGTCCTCTCTCGGTCCTAAAATGTCAACTTTGTAATTTTTGTAAGTTTTGCGAACTCAGTGAGGTAACCATCCTCGATGGTTCACTCAATTCATACATCACATCAATACATATAATCACATAATTCACATCATTTTATTTATCATCATATAGCATCACATAACACTTTGTTTACAAATTTCACGTTCTCATTCAAATACAAGTCAACAATACATTTTAATCATTCAAACATACATATTAAATGTATACGCCATGCTCATGAGACTCACTTCCGATTATTACGTTATTGTGTCTGAGTGCCTATAACTATCCCGTATCGATTGTGAATATCAGGATCATTGATAACTGTCCCTTATCCCTTGGAGATACATGGCTCATTATACATAGCGAGCATTTGGCTCTTAATCACATTATAAGATTTAAGCTCTTTTTCGATGGCTACTTAGGTCACAAATGTCATTATCTATTCATGCATTTATGTAATGAAATCCATCACATATATTCAACTAACCAAAAGTGCTCAATATTACACAGTCATGATCACTATCGCATTCTTGCTCACATTTATCATTAGACCTTAGTCCAACATTCAATATTTATGAAGAATACACTTATTTCTGTCAAATTCACGTACAAGGAGCACTTCCAATATCTCATTCATGCATCAAACGTCTCGAACATTCAATGTCTGGAATCAATACAATCACATTCATAAATTAATTCTATACAGCATTTAAGACAAACAATTTATTAAGTGAAACCATTTAGGTTACTCATAGTTTGCTCCAGAAAGTTATTGCTTTAAAGTCCCAACAACGTTTGGATGTGGTCGCTTAAATCGCTCTTCTATATCATGCAACATACATTTACACATATCACAAATTTTCACTATTATTTAAGTAGTTATTTATGCACATATGTATATATGGATTATGTACAATGCATATTCAATGACAATCCCGGGTATGTTTCCTTTATTCACATCACATGATCATTCATAAATCAAAATTAATATATGTCTAATTTGAATTTAGGTTTTACACCTCAATAATATAAATTTATTCTAAGTTCATCACTCAATCGATCATCTCAGCTTTTCTCAAAATAAATTTTCGGGTCAATTTTGCATGATCATTATGACAAAGAAAATGAAGTATTTATGCAACACCTTCTTCTCAACAAATTTTGACACCAAGTTCTCACAATTTGGTTCAGTATTATGCAAGTTATACATAAAATAATTCAGACTATACTCAAACTGCAACAGTACTCTTCGCTCAACTTCAAGATAAATTTTGAAACTCTTAGAGACATAATTAAAATTCTATTCCTTCATCAAATTTGTAACCATATGTCTTTAGTTTAATCTAAATCAAAAATCATCTCATTTGGATATTTACAGATCAAGATATGGCCAAAATACATATGTTTGTTCAGTAAAAACACTCCATTTAACAATATTCCAGCACATTTCATCATTTTCATCCTAAACTCATCAATCAATCCTTTCCTAACAAATTCATATGGATATAAATTTTAGTGTAGAAGAAAAAAAATTGTGAGAAATTTTTTGTTCAAATTTCAAATCATTCGGAGGTCGAGAGAAGAAGTTATGGCTAAAAGAGCAAAGGATGTTCAAAATTGTTATATATTTTTGCATTCTCACTGTCACGATCACGCTAATGCACGATTGTGCCATTCCAGTTGATTTTTCACTCTCACGATCGTGCTCTTCCGGATATCTCCTCACTGTCACGATCGTGCTTGTGCACAATTGTGCAAATCCTCTAAGGTTCTCTTCAGTCACGATCGTACAACTCCTCTGAGGGTTACTCTCTGTCATGATCGTGCGACTCCTTTAAGGGTTACTCTCTGTCACGATCTTGCAGCTCCTTTGAGGCTCCCTCTCTGTCATGATCGTGTTTGTGTATGATCGTGACAGATGATTTTCTGCAGATTCATACGAAACTGCAAATTTTCATCTCTTTTAATAAATTCAAAATTTCTAACTTATGTCTTTATTATTTCCTCTTCATTCCTACTTCTATTTCAGTTTAACTCAACAAAAACAAATCAAAAACTATGATTAATCACAGATATAAAAAACGAAACATATTAAACACACATTCCTCAAATTTTCTGCATTTTTTTCATCTTCTGCACTTCTTTATTTTCTTCATCACCTTCATTTCATCTCTAACTTCTGATTTTAATTCTTCCCGTATCAAGACATCACCTTACTCCTTTTTCCTTAACTCCAGACTCATTTTATTTCATTTCTAAAACACCCAAAGAGATTCACGCAAATATAGTGAAAACATAACAGACATATATCATCTTTCCATGAATTTTCAGCACTCTTTTCATACACATTTTCAATAATCTCTCTATCTCAAAAATCATTTCAACAACATCTTGTGAAATATTGATCATCAAATAAGCAAAAGCAAGACATGTGGCACACCCTAAATTCTCAATCACGTTTAGTAAATATACATCCTCATTTTATAAACACTTAACTATTAACTAACGTGATGCATGTTTCATTCTACATATCATGAAGAACCATACGATACTTATTTGTTTAAAACTCCAAACTCTTCAAAATCTCATAAACCCTAGCTTTCCAATATCACACAATCATCAGCAGTCAAAGGTTGTAGGGTTATGTATTTCAGTAACAGAGAAGAAGATAACCAAAAAGGAAAAATAGCAAGCGGAAAGTGAGAGCAAAGCTTGCGTTGTGAGGGTGAGAAAATTTCTGGAAGTAAAAAGCTTATAGAAGATGAAATTCACGAAGAAGAAGAAGAAAGCAAGAAAAAAAATTTAATTTGGTCTTTCTAGTAATAATCATATAATAAAGACTAAACTTGGCAATTTCTATAAGTTTAAACTATGTTCTCATATTAAACTAGTCTAATCAACTCTAATTGTCTCCCAATTTTCAATGACATTTGTCAATAAATCTCAAAGTCATCTATAAAATTTTCCATTTTCATTTGACTCTTATTTCTACTACCATTCATCAATTGACTTGTCACTTGGCATTTTTCCTAATCCAAAAATACTTGCAAATTTCAAAATTTTCCTAAATTCCACCAAAAATTCTAAATCAGTAAGTATATTCTCCAAATCAATTTTCAACACATAAAAACCACAATTCTCAATATAATCACATTTATAACTCAATTATACCCAAAAAAATGTCAATGAATGCATGTACAATCATTTTAATGTGCAAAAATCAATATTCATGTGTGTATGTATGTCATATTATGGATGAGCATGAAATGCACTTTCTAATTTTTCGATAAACTCTATGTACACTATTCTAGGGTTCTAGCCCCTAATACAGGATAACAGGATGTTACAATGGATGATCAAGACATTGATGCCAAAGGTGTGCAAAAGTATGTTGAGCAATAAAAGCCAAGGGATTTCTGAAATTGACAAGAACCTTGAGAGGGTAATGATTATGTGGATGTTTCTCGCGAGAATTGGAATTTTGGTGGAAAGGTCCTTCATAACATAACCAGAGGGATTAAATTCAATTAAACAGGAATTGTATTTACCAAATTAGGTAGAGTAGTACCATTACCAAAAACTACTTGATCAGAACAGTGTTATGGTTGAATGGAGTTGAGAATATTAGTGTTGGGTGTTATATGAGAGAAAGCAATAATATCTGGAAGTCATTCGATGATTTCACTGGGGGAGCAAGTAGAGAAAGGTGGTGGAGGGGTAAGGTTTAATGTAGAGAAGGCTAGTTGAATTTATATAAGAGGGAGGATTGGAGAAATTATTTCTAGATTGTATGTAGCGAAAGTGACAAATAGCAACTATGTGGCCGATTGATTTTTGCAAATTTGACATTTTGGAGGTCGATGATTGGATTTGGGTCAAAAAGTGTAATTGGGATATGGATTGGAATTTTTTAATCGCGTTAGACCATAGGGCCTGGTCTGTTGGAGATATGGGTTGGGCTAGTGAGATTGGGTCTAGGGGTAGCTAAGTGGGTTAATCTAGGCTAGGTTTTGAGAAATTATTAAACAACCTAACTTATTTGGAATTAAAAGAAGACCTATTTAGGTCTTATTTCCCAATGCCCCTGAGGCTCTGTGTGTGATGGTTGGAGGAATCAGGTTGTCTTCCACCATCATGAGTGGAGAGTCGAGTGCCTTGTTAAGTCGTGAAAGCCAGTTCTAGTGGAATTTGATGGAGGGACACAGACGTTGTTCCCGAAGCAGAAGTTTGGCTCGCAACTTAGAGAAGGATGGAGGTGATTCGCAATTCTCTATGGCAGTGAAGAACGACTCATATTCAAGAGGAAGCCTATTGATGGTGAAGAGAATCAAGTCGTTGAATGAGACTGGGTCACCTATTACTGTCAAATCTTTAGCTGAAAAATTGCAATGGTCTTCAGATAATCTATAATTGTGGAATCACCCTTTCTGGTGGTATGAAGACAATGATGAAGGAGCGATTCTTAAGTTGTGGTTTGTTGAAGGAAATGTGTCTCGAATGCTGTCCAGAGACTCCGAGCAATGTCATAAGAAAGAGCAAGAGACACGATTGTTGTGGTAAGTGTTGTGATGAGACAATAGTAGATTAATCATTCCAAAAAGTCTACTGAAGGGGCAAAATGTCATCGATTGATGCATCGTGCTTGGATGGTAGAGTAATTGATAGATGGATATTTGACTATATTTTACCACCCATTTTTGATGTATTTTGCTTAATAGTTTACACTTTTATCGTATATTTGGTAGGAGAAGAATTCGAATGAAAACACTGCATAAAACAAAGAATTGAAAAATCTACAAGAATGCACAACTGTGCATATACCCATGCACATTCCCATAACCATGCATTTTCTCGATATCTAGAGAATTCATGCATCAAATCGCGCATCTGCTTAGAACCTTAAATTTATTATAAAGAGACATCTTGGGAGATGAATGAGGAGGCAGTCGATAGGAGTCATAGAGCAGATATAGGGATGTGATTTTAGACATGGAACTCATTCTCTAGGTGCAATTTTGGTCCAAAGAAGAAGAAAACAAAAAGAAATTATCGTCAGATCCATTGGAATACAAGATTATACCTCTACATCGCAAAAATACTCAATAGAAGATAATCAAGGAGATTTAGAATTATGATCCCTTTGTTTTCTATTTGTTTTTCTTTCAATGTATGTTTGATTTTGTTTTCAATCATATGTAACTAAACGCCCAGTTAGTATTTAGGTTAGATGAACCTTATGTTAATACTTTGATATGATTTGATTCTTTTATTAATGCAATTGGTTGTTTGATATAATATGATCTAATTATACATTTGATTTATGTTCTAATAACCTGAGACTATTATATTATAATCTAATTTCATATGTAGAGATTGAGAAATCTTAGTGTGAATTGATTTCCCATAATTAGAAGGAGTTGATTGCAACCCTAGAGATAGGATGACATAAATCTTTCAAATTAAGGTCAAACATAATAGTGGGACTCCCTCTATAAATCGATAATGCAATCCAATAAGATTTAACATGACTAATTCAGTTAGAGACGTTAGGATTAAATATTAGTAGACTCAAGGTCAACTATTAGCATATCATAGGAGTCTCCACGGTTCAATATATCAACAATTTATTGTATGATAAAAGATCAATTTGCTAAGGGTTGAAGGGGATTCGAACCTAGATACTAATTACTCGATATTGATAATTTCCTACTGCTTCATAAATTCTCTGTTCAATTTCATTACTTATTTATTTTGTTTGCTTAGTTTTATTTTCTTTATTAAAAATAATTGCATCTCTCTCATGGACATGCAATTATTTTGTTATTATTAATAAGAAAATTAAGTTACATAAAAAAAACTACTTTCATTAATTAAAGAGAATAATATATATTCATAATTATTATATAAAGTTAAAAGACGGATTATTAAACACTTTAAACATAAAGCAAGAATAGAGATCATATTGTATTTTTAGTAATAAAATTGTCATAAATAAAATATGAGTTTAGGTGCCATAAGAATATGTAGTAATTTTGAACATAAATAGGTAGTTAATTTACTAATTAAAATGTTAGTTGATAGTTTAATTGAAAAATTATTTAGTAAGAGGTAAGCATGGGAAGTTTTATAGGAAAATACGGCAAGGCACCTTGAATTTGTACCATGAATTGCATTGCTACCTATTTGTAGTTATCAGCAAGGAATATATTAGAGAACAAATTATATAGAGGCAACCAATTACGAGTTTGTATTGGTTTATGATTTATAGTGAATTAGTTAGTTATAATTATCATAGTTATTTAAAGACCTTATTTATCTTATGCATATTTATTTAATTAATTAATATATAAGATAAAATTGATAAGATAAATGTTTAAAGGCATTCTCTTTTTTATGCATATTTATTTAATTAATTAATATATAAGATACAACTCATGAGATAAACTTATATTGTAAAAGAAATTATAATGACTTTGAAATTATGAGATTCACATTACATTTATATACCATTTTTAAATTGTTCCTAGTTATTTTTCTGTTAAGATTGGATATTTATAAGTACAAAAAGATTAGTCCATATTATGCTTCTTCTTTATGAAGGAAGTAGTGAGTCTCATAAACTATGTAGGATATTTATTAGAGAATAAGTCCAATGAGCTTACTCGACCTGAGAATATTATTTAAAACATTACTTATATTTTTATAGAAATTCTTATTGTAATAATTGCATAAGTAATTATTTCACTTAGATCTATTTTTTATTTGAAACATTAGTTGTATGTTTATAGAAATTCTCATTGTAATAATTATATAAGTGATCTTTTAACTGGAGATTTTGAAAGTATTTCATATAAAGATTATTTTATTTTGACACTAATTATGACCTACTTTTATCAAGGATAATTCAATCAACAGTCATTAAATATAGCATAAATTATATATAAAGGTAGTTGAGTGATTAACATATGATTTATCGCCCTAAAGTAATTAAAGATAATGTTTTGTTGTTCTTGATTAGTATTTATTCAAAAAATACCTAGCTAAGTGAAATGATACTTTTAAAATAGTTTTAAAATATCATTAAGAGATTTAATTGCTAATAGTGGAAAGCCAATATGATTGGGGAAAAACACTAATTATATGTTATATATCTAGTCAGAGCATTATACAATAAAAAGATTGAATTATATAAGAAATTATGCATAGAAAGGTTAGTTAAGACCACTTTGATATTCTCAATATTTAAGTAATCATAATGCATTGCTAGATACCAAATTTGATTTATGTAAATAAATTATTTAATTAAGATAAATTAAAGGAGTTTAATTTATGAAAACTTATAATATAATTTAGAGTTATAATGTATATCTATCACCAACATATTTATGAAACTAATGAGTCGCATACAAAGAATGGTTGAAGGGAGAAAAAGGGTGATTAAATGAAGTTAGACTTAATCATAAAAGCTTGAGAAATTTTGAAGGTTAAATATAATATATTTAATAAATAAGGAATGAGATATTGAATTTAATTAGAATTAAATGTAAATATAGTTAAAATTTAATTAAAATTAGAATTTTATTTAAGTTAAATTACTACAAGGTTCAAACCTATTATAAAATACACGTAGGATCTAAACGTGGTGGTACTCCTGACTTACCCCTCTTTGTACCACTTACAAAGTTCTTTTTTAACTTATTTATGCAATATTGTTACAGGTAGACTTTGAAATGATTTTGACTTTTGGAAAATTAATCAAAAAATTTTTATTTTTATTCCACTATGAATGAGCCAAATCTAAACCTAATTTTCTAATAATAGTGTCATAACATCTTTAATTATGTAATTTAATTATTTGATTATTTTTGATATTAAATTTTAGAATTGATTTTACAATTATTACGAAAACCAATTACAATAAGATTAAGATCTAAAAATTCACTCATTTTCAAAAACTCAATAATACCAAATTACGTACAATCTAAAAAAAGAAAAAAGGTTAAATTAGATTCCAATATTTTTACGAAAATTTAATTTAAACCTAATTTTTTAACTTGTTCAAAAAAAATTCAAAGTTTCCCAAACATTTAAAAGCAAACCTGGCTTAACATTTTTATTAATTCTCTGTTATAAAAAAATTCAATTTGTATATTTTATTAATTTTAAGTGATTTTGTTATCTTAGTGAAAGTCATGAAGTGACGCCATTATCAGTTATTTCTACCTTTATGGTTATTCTTAAATCATATTAATACACACACACACACACACACACACACACACACACACACACACATACACACACACACCATCCTCTCAACTCTATTCATCCCCTTTTCTACATATAAACAAACAGTTTTTATTCTTTGAAGCTGATCCAACAAATATGGATACAAATGATGTGCCATGTTGCAAACCCATGTTTTGGACATACCTAGTCATTTATGTAGTTTTAGTTTCCTTTGTTGGTCTCATGTCTGGTCTTACTTTAGGTCCCATACCTCTCAACATTGTCGACCTTGAGGTTTTGATCCAGTCTGGTGAGCCCCAGGAGTGAAAGACCTTGGAGAAGATTCTTCCCATTGTTAAGAATCAACATTTTCTCTTGTGCACACTTCTTGTCATTAATGCCTTAGCTATAGAGGTACAACAAATTCTATTATTTTTATAATACAAACCCTTTTAAGGTTACATCATAGAGATCAAAGTTGTATGGTGAATCGAGTGTTTAGGTTCTTCCAGTCTTCCTTGACGTCTTTTTCCATCTTGGGGAACTATAATCATATCAGCCACTGTCATTCTTGCCTTTAATGAGGTAAAATATATAACAAATGCTTCAAGTTACTTTAAATTTCAGCAATAATATGTTTATGATAGACTATACAAGCAATAAGTCTTTCTTTATATATTATTGTTGAGATTTTTCTCTACAATTGTTGGGATTGTACAACTTAAATATATTCTTAAACTCCAAATTATAGTTGTAGGATTAATTGTTGAGATTTCTTCCCTTATTGTACATTATAACTGGTACGCTTCTAAGAAAGCAATAATGAACAAAAGTATTTTTCCTTCTTTTTCTTCTCATCTTTCAAGTTAGTATAAAGCGTACAAAACCTTTTAAAGATGAGTGAAAAATATGTTCCCATTGATGGAGATGCATATTGCTAAAAGGTGGAAACTCTCTTATATCTATGGAAAAACAAAGCCACCTATAGAATCTGAAGATGTGTATGAGAAGTTGTATTCTGAAAATTAAAAAGTTAAAAGATGGTTGTTGATGTCTATGAGTTTAGAGATTATGAAGCAATACTTACAATTACCCATAGTCCATGAAATCTGGAGCACACTAGCAAAAGCCTTCCATAATGGAAGTGATGAATGAGGGTGCATATATTCCTAGCAAGGTTAGATGATATTTTTTAACAGGTTTATGGAGAGATTCTAAAGAAGGAATCAATTTTGACTCTAGAAGAATGTTATGCATTGATTTGGTGAGAGGCAATAAGTTGTGAAACGTTGAAAGGAGAATTTGAAAACATTGAAGATGTTGCTATGATGGTTGGAAACAAATCAAATACAATCATTAGCAGTGAAAAGTCTACATATAAATGAACTCTTGGAAACAAATCAAATACAATCATTAGCAGTGAAAAGTCTACATATAAATGAACTCATTGCAACCAAATTGGACATTCTAAAGATCGCTTGCATGAACTTATAAGATATCCATATTGGTAGGACCATAATCAAGCACCCTAAAAGAAGAATTTCAAAAACCTCCAACTATTGTTGTTGTCGAGGACAAAATCAATGATAATGATGATGTTAAGAAGACTTCTGCATTAGTCGCAACTCCAAATAATGGTGATAAGACTTTTAATGTTTTTACACCTGTTTCTAATAGTAAATGGATAATTGATTTAGGTGCTACAAATCATATTACCTTTGATTCTAGACAGGTTATGAACTCACAGAATCCTCACAAAAATTTGTTACTACTGCCAATGGTCATAAAGCTTCAATTATTGGGAAAGGGTCTTTAACTCTCACTAATACTCTAAATTTAGTTTCTAGTTTGGTTATTCCATCCTTAGATTATAAACTCTTGTTTTTTTTCTCAAATAACAATAGCCTTATCTTCCATTATCATCTTTTGGCCTAATTTTGAATCTTTAAGGACATCTAAACAAAGCAGACGATTGGTTGTGGTATTAGGAGAGGAAAGTATTATTTGGACTTAACATCAAGCAGTTTAGAAAATTGGCATCAATTTTTTTGTGGATGACTCAAGGGTAGAGAAAAATAAAGTTAAACTCTGATTGTGGCAGCGACATTTGGAGAATACATCTTTTGGGTATCTCTAAAAATTATTTCCTTTTTTTTTTTTAAAGTTTGATGTCTCTAGTTTCTGTTGTGATGTTTGTGAACTTGAAAAATGTCATCTAAATTCATTTATATCATTGTTAAATAAGAATCCCTTAACCTTTATGGTTATTCTCTCTAATGTATGGGGTCTATCCAAAATTTGGTAGGTCTCGTTGGTTTGTTACTTTTATTGATGATTGTACATGGATGACTTGGTTATAGATAATGAAATCAAAGAGTGAAGCGAATTTATTATTCCATAATTTCCATAAGATCATTCAAACATAGTATAATGCACAAGTTTGAGTGCTTCGTAGTGATAATGGTGGAGGATATCAAAGATTTGAATTGAAACATTAATTAGAAGCCCAAGGTATTATGAATCAAACTACTTATGTGGATACACCCTAATAAAATGGGGTAGCCAAGAGGAAAAATCAGCGTTCGATAAAAGTTGGTCGTGACTTATTAATTCAAGCTCATATACCATTAACTTATTAAGGAGAAACTCTTTCTTCTGTTGTATATTTGATTAATCAAACTCCCTCTAGTCTATTGAATTTAAACTATTTCAAGTCCTCACTAATGTTGTAGTTGCTCCACCAATACCAAATTTGCCACCTCATGTTTTTGGATGTCTAGCGTTTATCCATATCCATAAACATCAACACAACAAGCTAGCTCCACTAGCCCTACAGTGTGTTTTTCTTTGGTATGCAACAAACAAAAATGGGTACTAATGTTATCATCCTCTAACTAAATGTACGTTTCTCCCAATGGATGTAGTCTTTCATGAAGATACAATGTCTTTCTTTAAGTCTAAACTTCAAGGGGAGTAGTACAAGGAAATTTAGATGGTAATGGCATTAGTGATGGTGCTAATAATTAGTTGAAATATAAAGAGGAGGAAGAAGAGGCTATTAAACTAAAGGATATTGAGCAAGAAAGGACTACTAGAGAAGAGGATGTTGGTCCATTAAGTGTAAAAGTTGATTCTCTTACTAATAAACCACACCAATTGTTTAACGTGGATGTTTCTATTCCTAACTCTGAGCCACCCAGAAAATAACTACTAGGGCGTCTTACTAGACATATTCCTAAGCCTACATATGAACCTGAAATTTCAAGTAGAGTTAAATACCATATGAGTCATTATGTGTCAAATAATAATTTTGTCATAATCAAATAAGTCATTGTAAATCAATTATCTATTTTAGCTATCCTTAGTTGTGTGCAGGAAGCTTTAGAAGTTCCAAGGTGGAGAGCTACAATGAATGAGGAAATGAACTCTTTACAAAAATATATAACTTGGAAGATTGTTGAATGCCCACTAGGAGGGAAGCTAGTTGGATGTCGATGGGTTTACACTATAAAGTACAATGTAGATGGCATAGATGAAAGGTTTAAAGCAAGATTGGTGGCAAAGGGGCATACCTAAACCTATGCGATTGATTACATAGAGACATTTGCTCCCATACCTAAAATCAATACTGTTATAGTATTATTGTCCCTAGCTGCAAACTTGGATTGAACTTTGTAACAATTTGATATCAAGAATGCTTTTTTACATGGTGACTTGTTTGAAGAAATATATATGGAACTTCCACCAGGTTGTATGGTAGCAGAACGATAGAGTAAAAAGTTTTGTAGATTGACGGAATCATTTTAGGGGCTGAAGCAGTCTCCAAGAGCATGGTTTGGAAGGTTCACAAGGTTTATGATAACTTTCAGATATCAGCAAAGCAATTATGACTACACTTTATTCTTGAAAAGAAGGCAAGATAAAATCACAGCTCTTATTATATATATGGATGACATGGTGGTGATAGTAGATGATCCAAAAGAGAGGAAGACACTATAAGAATACTTTTCTAGAGAATTTGTAATGAAAGATTTTGGTTGCTTGAGGTATTTTCTTGGGATTGAAGTTTTTAGATCAAATAAAGGAATTTTTCTATCCTAAAGAAAATATGCATTAGATTTATCACAAGAAACTAGTATGTTAGCATATCAACCAACTAATATACTAGTTGAGGAAGGCTTGATGTTATGTGCAGAAGCAAACCAAATACTAGCTAATAAAGAAAGATAACAAAAACTTGTAGGAAGGCTAATGTATTTGGCTCACACAAGACCTGACCTTGGTTATACTTTGAGTATTGTTAGTTAGTTTATGCATATCCAAGAGAACAACACATGATGATAGTTATAAGAATTTTGAGCTATCTAAAATCTACTCTAGGTAAAGGAATTTTGTTTACTAAAAATATAGATTGGCAAAGTATAGATGTGTATACAAATGCTGATTGGGCTAGATCAATAGAAGATAGATCATCAATTTCTGGCCACTTCACATCTGTTAGCGGTAACCTGGTTATATAGAGAAGTGAAAAATAAAATATGGTCACTTGCTCAAGTGCAGAAATTGAATTCAAAGGTATAACACTTGGTCTATGTAAAGCTTTGGGGCTCAGACTACTTTGACATGATTTAGGTTATCCACTGAAGCAACCAATTAATCTATATTGTGAAAATGAAATTGCTTGCGATATAGCTCACAATCCTGTCTAATATGATCAAACAAAACATGTTGAGGTGGACAGGTTCTTCATTAAGGAGAAGTTATATGAAAAAATTATGAAGTTACCCAAGATTTGATATGAGGATCAATTGGTTGAAATTCTTACCAAAGTAGTTTTAAATCATGTATTCTCAAAATTTCTTGAAAAATTGGGCATTCATGACATCTGTGCACTACCTTAAGGGAGAGTGTTGAGATTTTTATTTATAATTGTTGGGATTATACAACTGTAAATGTATTCTTATATTCCAAATTATAGATGTAGAATTAATTATTGAGATTTCTTTCCTTATTGTACATTATAACTAGTACGCTTCCGATGCATAACAGGAGCCTTAGTTACCAGCCCAGGATCAAACGTGAAAGTGAATAAATGAAGAAAATGTGAAAAATACCTAATTTGCTTTCCATATCTTCAAAGGAGCTTTTTAACACCAAAACTTTCGAGCTTTCTCGATGACCTTTACAAAATTTGATCAACCGAATGTTGTTAACATATTTTTGTGTCTTTCTTAACACATGAACCTCATAACAGGTCAGAGAATCCAAACTTTCACAACTCACTTTAGCATACAACAAGAGACCTTAGCAACTATATATAGTAACTATATTGGACCTCCCCATTACAAGCCTAATGTATGTCTGGCCCATGCTAAGTGTTGATGCTAAACTATCTGATATAATCCTTTTAGTTGTTATTGTCTTCTTCCCTATTGCTTACACAATCAGTAAGGTAAATTCATACTTTGAAATTGAAGTTTAATGATTTCAGATTAAAGCATCTCTAATTAGTTGATTCGTATAAAATAATAGTCATATTGGATCTTGGTAAAAAAACACTTTGCACTTTTACGATAAGCAAAACTGAAAACCTTAAAGCTTGTTTGTTTCCATTTTTCTATTTTTTTATAATTTAGTATTAAAAAAAACCCTGTTTGTTTGAGTTTTTGGTTTTGGTTTTGGTCTCTTTCAGTTTAGTTCATTTGTTAAGTAACTTAAGAGCATCTAATTTAAGTTTAGTTAATTTGTTGAGTAACTCAAGATCAACTAAATTTAAATCAAATACTAACCCAATAGAGAGATTAGAATCATCTTTTTAGAATAGTAGTGAGAGCTATTATTTTAAATAAAATAATGGAAGTAACCAAATAAATGATTAAAGTCATAATCTTATTTGGTTGATATAACATATAACTTTTTACTTGCTTTTTTACATTTATATTTTGTTCTAAGTAAAAAAATTATCTTTGTTTAGTAAATTTGATACTAAATGTTAGCAAACCATATTTCTTTAATATACGTTAGGTTTAAGAAGAGCTCTCAAAGTTATAAAGAAAAGTTATGTGACGATTATACAATCATTACTATAAATTGCTATTAAGAATTTGGTTATAAAGTATTAAACCACTCAACTTCAAACTTCAAACTAGACTGCACACCAATTATGCAATCATTACTATTAATTCTTATTAAGAAATTGGTTATAAAGTATCAAACCGCTCAACTTCAAACTTCAAACTAGATCGGACCTAACCTTTTCTATTATCCCTAATTTATAATAATCAAAATGATTCTTTTATATGTTTCTTCATTTTTCTCCTCGCCTTCTGCAAATTTACCCTGATTTTATGCATATTGCTACATCATTTTTAGGATGTGATAATTAATTAAAGTATATATATTATCCAATAAGTTTATAACTAAATTAGATAATATAAAGTTAAAATATATCTAAAAGATTGGATATCATTTTTAAAACCCCACTGAATAAGATGTTTGTTTTAATACATAGTTAAATAAAAATGGTTCTCAAGATAAGTAATAAGAGTAAGATTACATTTGAAAGGTTCAAATCTCATAGTAATACATCCTATTAGAATTAGTGCCTTGGTCAATAAATTTGATGTATGATCAAAAGGTTATGAGAGATGAAAGATTCACGTTTATGATGAATTCAAAGAGTTTGTATTTATAGATGATTGTGTATTTATTATGTCAAAAAGAAGGTTCGTTGGATTATAATTACATTCTTGAGTGGGAGTACGTAAATGACATTACATATTACTCAAAAGGAACAATAATTAATATTTTCAGTTGTTAAATATATGATAGTTTAAGAATAACTCATATTAGATATGAAAAGGTAATAACTTAATTCTAGGAATTAGATATGTAGAGATATGTACAAAAGTAGTTTACCTATTCTATTATAATTGCAAAGATAATGTACTAATAAGTGTTTAGTATTTGAAATGTCTAATACTTAAGAAATATCAAAGATATCTATTATTTCACATGTAAGTTGATATTTTAGTTCAAGACCTCATGGATATTAACTTTAATTTAACAAAAGTAAGTCTTAGTTAAGGTATATTTTACTTGGGACAATATTATTTTGAGTTGTAAAGGTTTAAATGTAGTATTAATTGCTAATCAAGTCATAATATTCTGTCATTTATTAGAATTGATTATTTAAATCAAGAAGTTCTTTAATAAACTTTGTATAGTTCCTTACATTATTGAACTAGTAATGTGCTGCAAAATATTAGAGCTATTAGGCATATGAAAGAACCTAAGATCTCATCAAAGATTTAAGTATCCAGTTAGGCCATTTTTTAATTATAATAATAATTAAGATGAAAGTTGTAAGATTTAAGCAAATGCTCATAACAAAGAATCTTATAAAAATTCTCTAACTAAACCAATAGCATAACAATAGCATAATCTTTATATGAAAACATGGTTTAAGATACTTATGTAATTAGCTTAGTGTAAGTGGGAGATTTTTTTTATTTATGCCCTACAGCTAATCAGTTGGTTGTAATTTTAGTGACATATTTATTTAAGACATTCTTTATCTTATGCATATTTATTTAATTAACTGATATATATGATAAAGTCCATAAGATAAATGTATATTGCAAGTAAAATTATGATGGGATCATAATTATAATATTCATATTACATCTATGTATTATCCTTAAACTATTCCTAATCATAGTTTTATTAAAACTAGATATTAATAGAGCATTAAAAAGCTAGTACACATTATGTTTCTTCCTTATGAAAAAAGTAATCAATCTTATAAACTAAAGGATGAAGATAATTAAATAAACATGTTTGTGCTTATTAGAGAAGAAGTCTACTGTACTAACTCGACATGAAAATTTCATTTGAAACATTACTTGAGTGTGTATGAAAATTTTCATTTTGATGATTGTATAAGTGATTCTTTGACTTGAGATCTCTAAAGTATCTCATAGATGGATTATTGTATTTTGATGCTATTTATAATCTATCCTTGTCAAGGATTGCTTAATATGTAGTAATTGGATATAGCATGAACTATATAAAGGTATTTAAGTAATCAACATAGAACTCATCATACTAGAGTGATTAGGGAGAATGTTATGTTATTTTCTTATAGTATTGATTCAAATAATCCTTAGTCAAAGTAGAATAACACTTTGGAAATAGTTTTCCAATGTCACAAATAGAATCAACTACTAATAATGGAGAACTAATATCAGTGAAATAAAATAAAATAAAAATTAATTCCATACTATATATCTAGTCAGAATATTGTATGATAAAATGATTAAATTATACGAAAAATCATGCATGAAAGGATAGTCAAAATCACTTTGACATTTCTAAGGTAAGTAGTCATGATATGTTACTATATATCAATCTTAATATATGGATATAAATTATTTAATTATAAAATTGGAGATAAACCAAAGGAGTTTAATTTTTATTCCTAAATATTATTTAGAATTATAATTTATATCCATTTATAGTATATTGAAGGATCTAATGGGTCACACATAAAGCGTGATTAAAGAAAGAAAAAGATAATTTAATGAAGTTGGGTTTGATTATAAAGTTTGATAAACTTTAAAGGTTAAATATGAGATATTTAATAAATAAATATCAATATGAAATATTAGATCTTACTTAAGCCTAATTAGTATTTAATTAGAATTAATTGTAATTCTAATTAAATTTTGATTGAAAAGAATACGAGATGTTATCTCTTATTTGAGTACAATTGATATTTAATTATAATTCAAATTCAAATTCAAATTTAACTAAAATTAAAATTTTATTTCAATTAGATTACTAAAACATTCAAACCTTATTATAAATAGGCATAAAGTTCTAAATGCACTAATACTCTTGCTTACTCCTTTTTACATCACTTGTAGAGTTCTCTCAGCTTAGTTATGTAAATACTATAAGAGGTTGAACACGTTATAGTGGTTTCGATGAAATGGTTTTAGAAATGACTTGATAAAAATTTCAAGAAAAAATGTCAAACTACACAATAAGATATAACGTTTATATTTTATTATGTTCATCCACTAATTATGTCATAAATTTTAAAATGGTTTGAACTTTTGATAAATTAAATATTATTAGAGGCCGGATACCTCATAGAATATGATAGTTTTGATAAATTAATTTTACAAATGATTCGATAAATTAATAGAAAGATTAAACTACACAATAAGATATAATTTACGTAAATTATATCTTATTGTGTTCATGTACTAATTAATATTAATTTTTGATAAATTAAATACAAATTTATTCTTATTTTATTGTGTCCGGGATGGAACCTACCTCAACTTTTCAATAGCTTTACATGCCAATCCATTACAAAAAGCTCAGTAACGTAACCCCGTAACCTAAAAGCTGCCTGCAACTTGTGTCTACTTCTCTCATAAAAGAACTTGTTTGCAGGTAGGCTTCGTTTCCTCTATAGGAACAAGAAAATGAGATATGTAACCTTGTTTAATAACATAATCACAAGAAGCAACAACAGTTGATTTGTTTTTTTTTGACAATGGACCCTATAGTTCCTTACTGAATAGAGTGGCCCAGATTGAGGTGGGGCATTATTAGGTTCTTAAGGAGTCCAGATCTCCTTTCCAATATTATGGTGTCTTATTGTATCCAATAAACCTCAGCCGTTTATTTATGTGGGTCCCACATGGGACCCGCAAAATAAATGGCTGAGATTTTATGAGACAGAATAAGACAGAGTAAAACTAGACAGAGGATCTGGTCCCGTTCTTAAGGTCCTAAAAGCGTAAAAGCTGAAGAATAATCTTCTAATATAGTAGGGATAAGAAATTACGAGTAGAAAAAAATCTCCAAAAAAATCAAAGAGAACAAATAAACTCCACAGTAACAACTCTTACAAAGATTCTAATAAATGCTCAAACACCAACGAAGGGACAATGCTTATCGAGGGATGTAACTTTACAATTTCTTCAAGGTGAAGGCCTACTGATAAAATATCAACAAGCATAATTATTTGTGTGATTTTCTACTTTCACACCATCTTAGCTGAGCCGGTAGAGCGCATGGCTTTTAACCATGTGGTCGTGGGTTCGATTCCCACAAACGGCGAGCTCTAGCTTTAAGCTATGTTTATTACATTTATGCATAAATTATTAAGTATATATACTAAGGACGAATTGGGATGGATGCCACGCAATCCATCCCAACCGCCCATTTAATCCAACGGTGACATTCTCCCCCTCCCCCTCTCTGAAAGTTCTCGAGC
>JANITX010000003.1:24760770-24774754 GCA_027564395.1 Erythroxylum ulei
TATGTTTGTGAGTATTGTGGGAATTATGTGTAAATATAAGGGTAACAGGGACTAAAAAATAGATTCATTAATTGATCTGAAAAACCTATACCTGAAAAAGTGTTTTTTTTTAAGCTCCAAATTTGAGCTTCTTAAAAAGTTGTATTTTAGCTACTAAAAAAGCTATATCTACTAAAAAAATACTTTTTTATTTTACAATCAAACCCTTATTTTTTAAAAAAATGCTTTTGTTATAAAAAAAAGTGCTTATTTACCTTTCAAAAGTTCAACTAAACAGGCACTAAAGGGACAATAAATTAGTTAGCTCAAATTAAATACTATGATCAGGCTTTACGCTGTTAGAACTCAAGAATAATTTATGTTTGCGTTGTAATAATTTCTATCGTACATATTGTATTATTACATAACACGTGTATGACCACAACTGGTCTACCATTACTGTCATGTAACAAATTCTGTCATTTTTATAATAATATATACGTATTTATTTATTAAAATAGGTAATAAATAAAATCTTGAATTTATTATTTATTAAAATAGGTAATATTAAAATAGCTAAGCAACGACAAATAATTAACTTTTTTAATAATAAAATTTTATAATTTATTAACACTAAATAAAATCTTGAAAGTATATAATTACTTCTAAATTATGTATCTGGATAAATTATTTATAATAACTATAAATTATGTAACTCAAATTCTCGATTATTAATAAGACATTCGGGTCCCTATTATCACTAATTGAACCAATTCTAAGGGGACAATCATTTTATTTAGCTCAAATTAAACACTCATGATCAGGCTTTACGTGCCTAAACGTCAAAGAGATATATAATCAACGAGTTGAATAATTGTATATCAATGTTTCCTCGAACCATAATACCATGTTGAGCACTTGGTAGACAAGGTGAAGCTTATGTCCTCCCAATTGATTTGCATTGACAAGCTTTGCTGGTTCGACGATTTGACCACATTGGGGAGTTCTTGTTAAGTCGTCCTCAAGAACACGCTTTATGGAGGAGTCTCAGTATTATTAATATTTGGTTACGTTTATTTCAATGGTCTAAAGGTCCTTAGACTCATCCAGGTTTTAAGTAAGCTTTTATCAACAATGAAGGCTGTTTTGTTTTGCTCGGAAAGCATCCACTAGTTCAAATTTAGACCCTACTTTGCCTAGTGGGTCAACTGGTGATTGTAACATTACTTGGAATGTCACTAAGCCTCTCTCTAGTCGAGGGTAGTATGAGATATACGTAGAATATGTTCGTACTGGAGAACTCCCTTAATTTGGAGGTTTTCGTAAACAATTTAACAAGGGAACATACTTGTAGGCCTTGATGTCATATTTTAACCTAAAATTTTAAGATATTAAATTTATAAGTCATTTTCACCTATACATTTTTGACTAATTTCTTTTTTATTTCGATGTGAAATTTTTACTTACATTTGAAATGACTCATAAATTTAATTACTTAAAGTTTTCGATTATCAGGAAGAACATGGCATGCGTGCAATAGCTGTAGAAAAGCAAGTGCTTTGGAGATGGATCCCTGTACATGTGTTGGTACAAATTGTCAGGTTTTGAAGATCGACATAGCATGCAATGTCGGTGAATTTATGAGACAGATTTGATATTTGAAACAATGGCCGCTGGAAAGTGCTAAGTTATGTAACAGTATATATCAATGATGTACACTGCAGCACCTGAAATGATGCAGCATTTTGCTTGAGTCTGCAAATTTTCAAAGAATCATTCTGAAGAAGGATATATAATGCAAAAAAGACAGAAAAAAACAGTAACTTAGAAGTAGATTTCGAACGTTGTCGATAGATCATGAGTTAGATTCTGAAGACAAGGGAAAAACCGGACAAGGGTTTGCTTAATTTGCTAGGAGAATAATCTATGATTGGCAAGCAGCCATAGAGTGACTGCTAAAGCAGCAGGTTGTGCAGGTTAGGTTTTGGTGAGTTCCTTCCGATTCTTTGAAAATCTCTTCTACCAAAAGAAGCTAGAGTCATTGTTAGACATTTTGTCTATAGGACAATTTTGTCCATGTCTAATAAAATTGGACTAACATTAATTATAATTTTGATTTTTAAATAAATTATCGGCCAAATTATCCCATTTAATCTAGATAAAGATAACAAAATGACCCAATAAATGATCTAGATTAAAGGGTTGAAGTCCGAATGAAAAATAGGTCTCGATTAGTATGGACCGGTTCCATATCGACTTTGGGATAAGAAAGTTCAATATGGAAACTATATAAAGGTTAAGATCTCCTGCAGTTACTCAAGAGTTCATTCACGAGCATAATGATTCCTGACTCGTTAGAGAAGCTCGCGATTTAAAGAAACTGTAGAAAGGCCTAACCCGTGGGTTGGTGATCACTTTTCACTAAAGGTCCTAGAAGATTCGGAGACGTTTGGAGCTCGGAATCAGAGATAGAATCGAAATCTAAATATTCCGCATTATTTTCGTTTTAATCATTTCGTGTAGATTAGAGAATACGTAATAAGACACCCACTATGTATTAGCAGTCATCCCTTAGTAGATTGTCTAATTGGTTCATGGAGACTTCCTAATTGCATTAATTTGGCAAGAGATTTAGATTTGTTTCTAATTAAGAAATTTTAATAATCATTTGAGTTGAACCAATCACTCGATTTTACAGATTATTATGTATATTAAAAGATTTATCTTATGTATATACGAAGAGTAATGGATACGAATTCTTGATTAAAGACTCCCTAGAAGTTATATTCTCAAAACAAGAACTACCAAAGTGATGGAGCTCCAAAAATGCATACATAGATTAGCGAATGAGATATTTTGATGGCAACAACCAAACCAGCCAACTCTTTCTTTACTTTGGAAAGATCTTTCTATCTTTATATTGGTTGGCTCTTTTCAGGCTTCACGTAGCTAGTAGATGGACGCACTATCGATTCTTTATTTCACTTTTGTTCGGCTCCTTTGGCTCAAAGTGATTGCACCCACCACATTTCATTATAACAGAGATTAAGACAAAGGTATTTGGTGAAAATTGTTGCGCACGCTCTTTTTCCTGAGAGATCCAACATGCATGATTAGACTGGTGTATGCAAATTTCACAACTTGCGTGTATTATAGTCCATCAAAAATAAAGGTCCCTCATATCATCTCCAACATGGATGGATATTTATCACTGGTTTCTTTTCTTTTTTGACCAGAAGGATAGTTATCTTCGTTTCATGATTATAGGATCAAAGAGTAATCGAAAATTGACTAACTTGCTCGTCCCCATGCTCTTACATACTTTACGGCTTCTGCTAGCTTTACTTTTGTATAAGCTGGTAAGATCTTCAAAGCATATCCCTAAAACATATGCATATTGTCAGGAGTAATCCATGACTTGTCGTGCACAAGGTTTTTAATTACAAATAATTTAAAATCATGTTATTAAGTGTAAATGGTTTAGATCCTTCTATCTTGAAAATGTGACGTAACTTGATTTTGATTGATCTTTATACTCCAACTGGGAAAGGAAACAAAGAGGAACTGTTACTCATGTGAACAGGCAAGTATAGCTGGAGCACTTCTACTTGATGAATCGAAGACAAACCTCTTCCTCTCTCTTCATTTATTGCAATGCTTCCACTTTCAATGTCCACGTTCATGGGAGTTGATAAAGTTTCCAATACACCATATCCCTTTAAATTGAGCCATTGAAAGGGAAAGGGTTCCCAAATTGGGGTACCTCCAAGCCCACCAGTGCCAAATAAAGGCCTTTAAGTCAAGCTGACGAAACCAAATTCAACTAAATACTGATTTAATTTTGGGAAAGACGGATAGTTTTGGAATCTTTGAGCAAAGAAAAGAAGATGGTGTTAGTGCAAATATTTCAAAGATGACAAAGAAGATTCCTAGTTGGTCGCTTTCAAGATCCCCATATTATCGCCGTTCGCGTGGTTCTGGGAAAAGCATAAACCATTACCACACCAGTGGTCGACACTCGAGTGACCATTCCCTCTAGCTAGGCCGTGGCTCCATTTCAGGCACTCCGCAATTAATATCTGATTCAACATTCACTCAGTGAGTCACGTCTTGTCCCTTACTAGTGGTTCAGGGGTTAGAGATCCGAATTTTAGATTGATGATGCTCTTTGAAAGATCTCCTTTAAACATCAGGTCTATTGGTGCTAGTAATGAAAACTAAAACCATGTTTTATGCAATCGCATGCAAAAACTACTGCCATGCTCACAGATAACTGAAGAGTGAAGATCAAGAAGCGACCACCACAAGTTTAGATATTTAAATATTATTATAATTAAATTTAAGTTGAACAACTTAAAAATAATCGATTAGATTAAGAAAATTTAAAATTAAATTAAATTAAATATCATTGTTTTAATTAATTAATTCTTAAATTATTTTATTAAAATTTAATAAAAATGAAATCATTTTTTACGCAGAACGGAAAGTTACGAATGGAACAAGAACGTTTAGACTCCGCTCAGAAGTTTAATCAATGTCGTTTAATTGGACGAAAAGGTAAACAAAAGCGACAAGCGATCTTGAAAGAAAAGCAAAGCCAAATTCTGGAATAAAAATAAGATAATCGTCCGCAGAAAACATCAATAAGGCCTATTTATAATGGCCAACAACCCTAATCCAAAATCTGATAAGATTAGGAAAATAAAAGACAAAAAATAGCAAAATAGTCTTTAAAAAAATAAACGCAAAATTGGGCCCCTAATTTAGGCCTTGTTTCGCATCCTGCCGCAAACCTTGCCGCAGTCAAGATCTTCCGTGTGCTTCAAAGCTAACTGGTCCGCATCATCTTGGGTGTGAGCGAAGCAAATATCATGTAGGCGTGGGATAATGCATGTGAAGTGGATTAATTGTTATTGGAAGAATATAGCTTTGTGTGCGTATCTTTGGGGATTGAAAACACCGTGGGTTTTATAAAAAGGGGAACTGGGAATTAATTACATAGTTTACGTGATTGTTTTGGGGTATACAGGACAAAGGTGGCTTTGATTTGGAGTAGTGGATGTATGTATTGTTGATTGAAATCAACGTTGCAGTGGGCGTTGGACAACAAATTAAGTTGTGGGAGTTGGACAACAAATTAAGCAGCGGGCAAGGACCATCGTGTGCTGTGATTTATTAAAAAGGAGTTGAAATGGTGCAGATGCTATTGTGGCTATTCAGCCTTGGTAATCTAACGTCGTGAGCTAATGTTTGTTGCCTAGCTCTCAAGATAACATTGCTGGAATATTTCAAAGCTATGGCTTCGAGTTGATGTTTATGTGAATCAGCCCATTGTTGTTGCAACAACTTCTAGATTTATTTCAATGCAGCTGAACTTTGCGGGAAGTTGTTCTTTTCTTTTTATCTCAAGTGTATTTAGTTTTCATTCTTTATTATTTTATTCACTTGAGTTATTTGTTTATTGTTCTTTCGTTAAAAGATTGATTGAAAAAATCTTATGTTAAGGTTAGTACGAGACGGTCGTACTATTGGGTATGAAATTCTTTCACGTGAAGTGAAGTTAAGAGATAGTGTCAAGGGTTGAGTGGTGTCGGCTTAGTAAAGCCTTGAGTAAATCTATTGCACTTCAGTGAAAGTTATTAAGCTGGGTGAGGGCCTCACGACATAGGTAAAGTGTGTCGAACTGCGTTACCAAATTTTTGGTGTTTTTATTATTTCGGTTTTGCTTGTTTTATATTTTATTAGTGCCAAAGAAATTTGCGGAGAGTTTGCAAAATAATTAACCCCCTTCAATTTTTCACATACATTTTCAATAAACTAGTAGTTCTTACATCAAGAAAGTTATAAGTGCTTCCACTATCCACTAATATTGTTAGGGACTGATTTTGTATCTTCCCTTCGATCTTTAGTGTATTGGCTCCACTGTATGGTTATGTTTGATATCTCAACATCATCCCACTCTATCTCTTTTGTTTCTACCTTCTTTACCTCCCCAGACTGCTCTGTTTCTCCTTCCAGGCTCATTATCTATTTGTTCTTACACACATGCCTAAAGTAGTACTTGTCTCCACATTTATAGCACTTCCCTAATTCCCTCTTCAAATTTGTACTTTGTGGTTGGAAATTGGATTAAAGGGAGCTGGCAGGTGCATTATTGGTTGTCTCGCAAGATTGGCTAGGTTTATGTAGTGTTTGGGCTAAGACTATGTTTGAGGTTTGGTGTTTGTGGGATAGGGCAGGTTTAGTTTGGTCTTTAAAATTTGCATCAAGGGACAATTCCACCAATCTAGCTTGTTTTGAGCTAGTGCGAGTGGCTTGTACAATTGGACAAAATAATAGAGTTTATCACTCAATCCTCCTATGAAGCTGGAAAAAAAATCCTCTTCAAGAAATATAGGTATCGCTTTCAACATCAACGACCTCATCTCATCAAATTTCTTTTGGTGCTCATCTATAGTACCAGTTTGCCCCAATCTATTAAATTCTTCTCCAATCTCCTGCATTCCCTTCTCTCTGAATCTCCTACAAAAATCCCCTAAAAGCACATCCCACACTAATTGGGTCAATTAATAACCCATCCCGTATACCCCTACCTCCGCCTTTCCAGTGAGATAAAAAGAAGCCATCTCCACTTCAATTTCATCAATAACACAATAGATGTTAGAAAATTTTCTGACACTTTCAAACCACGCTTGCGGGTCTGAGCCATCACAACGTTTTATAAGCTTTGGGCAAAGTATAAAAAAAACCTAATAAATTGACAATATATAAGTATGTAAACTTTAAAATGATATTTTTATTATTAAATTTTAATATCTATACATAAGTAGACCCAATTTATAAGTCTATACATACTTCACAAATTATTAAATAATCATAATATCAACTAATAACTCTTACAAATATTATTTTGTCAAGCAACTGGATAAAGGTCTAAATTATTAAATCAAATATTATTAGTAATTTTGAATTTAAGTAACATTAGTGATTTTTTAATAAAAATTTTCTTTTATAGGAATTAACATAATGGTAAATGCAATAATCTAATGCTACCAACCTATTTATAAAAAAACCAATCAAACACATCCAACTATTTACGGTCTTATTTAATTATATATCAAATTATTATTATTATTATTTAATTATCCCGACATGTTTAATATAATCATACATATTTTTATAATAAATGAAATCGTTTACGTAGTCTTTGAATTGAGTAACTTAAATTATTTGATTTAGTCATATTATAACTAAACTTATGTGAATCTCTATAAGAACACAAATCCAACAATTATTACACGTGGCAAAGTATAATGAAAATTACAATTATAAAATTTAAATTATTTATTAATGTTTAATTATACTTTTGTAAATAATAAGTAATTTAAAAATAAAAAGGAGAAACACAATTAAACACAATATTATTTAATATTATGTTTTGATTTAAAATGCTAATATAATGTCCACGTTAATGACAAATTACAAATTAATTATAATATATTCAAATATTTAATAAGTTAAAAATAAATAAAAAATCAGAAACTTTACTTTTAAATTATCACTCAGAACTTAAAAGACATAAATGTGAAAATTTTTTCCCACCAATTTTTTGTTCAAATATCTTAGATTCATGTGTTAGTAAAAATAAAAAATTAGATTGTAAGAAATACATTCAAATGTTTCAAAGGTATTTATAAATATAACAAGTTAAAGTTATATAGTTAGTAAAGAAAGCTTTTTAGCTTCTAAGATTAAAAGTTAACGCTAACTATAACGATAATATAGCTAACAAAGGAAGCTATTTATTAGTTAACGTTAACTTTTTCTTTTTTGACAAACAAAGATTTATTACCCTTCTAAATAAAAATGTTGCTGAAGTGCATTGAGGATGGACCTCTAGTAAGAGTGGCCCAGGGCCGGCACTGATATACACCTACACACACATATAATAATTTTAATAATTACTTAAATTATTATATGTGTGTGTACATAACAATTAACCATAATAATTAATGACTTGAACGTTTTTCTTATAAGAGAACTATTTTTGTAGAAAAGATCACAGCGTTGCTGTCATCAAACTAGTAATTGATTGCTTGTAGTCTAGACCTTGAGCAGTACGGACAGTAACGAAGCTAGAAATTTAAAATAAGAGAGTTTAAATATTTAATTTTTAAAATTTTGAGAGATTCAATGAATCAATAAATTTCAAAT
This sequence comes from Erythroxylum ulei, assembly GCA_027564395.1. Classification (NCBI taxonomy): domain Eukaryota; kingdom Viridiplantae; phylum Streptophyta; class Magnoliopsida; order Malpighiales; family Erythroxylaceae; genus Erythroxylum; species Erythroxylum ulei. Next base: position 24,768,964 of record JANITX010000003.1, read on the forward strand.
ATATTCATTCTTACACACACACACGTGTATATATATATATATTAAAAATATTTATTTTTTTCAAATATTGGGAGCCCCAATAAACTATAGGCTCCCACATAGTTCCGTTGTTGAGCACGGATGCAGAACATATATAGTGTGTGATGTAGTAATAGGCCATAAGGTCCGATGAATGGACTGCATCAAACAGAGACGCTAGGTGACTTATGTGAAGGTTTAGATGGAAAATGTTGTTGAATTAGCCAACCAAGAAACAAAAATTGTATCCAGGACGTGGTGGACAGCGTCCTATGTTAACGCAAGGGAGAAAGGGGTGTTAAAGTTTGTTGTCGAGGAGGAGGAAATGTCGCATCAACAACATAACCTCATGTGCGTTTGGAGTTGGTTAAATTGAACATGTGAAACAACGAAACATGCTTTTGGAAGGACTCGTGTAAGGTTGGCTAGGGCAATCGATAGTGCCAAGGAAAGGACCTGTTATGCAAATGCATGAAAAGAAAAATATAGGCGGTGGCAAAGATTTATGATGGCCCACCATGCAAACAGTAGGGCTGATCCGTAAGATTCTGTTGGGGGCTGTTCTCTTGGAACCATGTGGAAGGAAAGGTATGCTACGTGGTGTCATTGGATTTGTTGTAGGATACTCCCCATCCCATAACTCCCAAGAACAAGACAAAATATAAGCAGGTGAAAATGGGCAATTGGCAAGTGGAAATGTTGAGATGACGAGAGAATTTGAGTTTCTAAATACATGTGTTTGATATATTTGCATCGGGCATGCAAGTCAGTCAGTTAGCTTTGTCTCAGTGCACAAGAACAACTATGTACAATCAAGATGTTTGGTAAAGAGTTTATCAACTATTTTTTAACTTATTAATTAAAAATTAATTTTATGACAATTTTAAAAAATTATTGATATATTTAATGAATGACTTTTTGGTTAGTTTATTTAACTTCAATATGTTGAAATTTTTGAACATAAACCATAGAAAGAAGAGTGAGCAGAGAAGATGAGAATAATGAGATAAAAGGAAATGATGTTAACTCACAAACCTTAATTAAATTATCAAAATAAGGCCTTATATAAGGCTTACGCATAGTGGCCAACATAGGTCACAAAAGCATTAATAAGAACTATGTACTACTATTATCGTGACTCAACAACTTAGCAACAATTTACTGACTTCTTAAAGACTCGGACAACTAAATAACCTTGCTAAACATGTGACATAAATCAAACTAATTCTTAACACAATAAGCTGATTTTTAAAGTTCCATAAGAGGAAATTTTGGAATTAATTGTTTATCTAATGACAGTATTGGCCTCTACTTTACTCTCTACTTTTGCCCTGTGTATTTTCAAAGTTGGTTTTTTTATCGTACAATTATGTCGTGAAGTTTGGAAGAATATAATAAAGAATATAATTAAAATTTTTAATCTTTATTTAATTTTATAATATTAGTTTACATTTAAAAATACTATAATATTAAGTTTTTGAATATAAAGAGTTAAATCAAATTACTATTTTTTGTATATAACTACTATATATCGTATTTGTATCATACTATAATTATAAATATTTTTAATTTATTAAATAATAAATTTTATTATATGAAAAATACTAATATGATGTAGCTCGCTGCATGATTCATATTAATAGAGAATTTAACGTTACATTATTGTTATTGTTGTTGTTGTTGTTGTTTTTGTTTTTGCTGTTATTATTATTATTATTATTATTATTATTATTGTTGTTGTTATTATTATTATTATTAAAGTTATAAACTTAATTTTTGTAAAATTAAATATCTAAATCTAAATTCTTATAAGAATATTTAACGAAATACTAAGAAATATAATATTCATGCCCTTATAATTTTTTTAAAATCATGCCCTCATAAGTCATTTTACACGTCAACAGCTAATACTAAATAGCTAATTTTATCAAACATCTTTAATAAATAGTTGATGTTATTCGCTAGTCAAATCAACTGATACAATCAGCTATCAGCTAACCGCTGATAGAATCAGCTAACAACTAATGTAATCTGTTGTTCGCCAAATCGGGCCAATAGCTCTTTGTCATGCTATGTGAGACGTGACACTAATTGACGATTAATGTAAGACCAATTCTCTGAGGTAGGCGCCCTATGGTTCAAATAACTGAACAAATTAAATCTTAATATTGTTATTAAATTTTAATTTAAACTCAAATATTTCAATATATTAAAAAATTCTAACATTTTATAAATATTCAATATTGATCTTAACTTAATTTTTCTATCACAACTCTAAAAAAATATTTGCTATTTTATGGTTCCTACATATGTGCTATGCGTGTATAACAAGTTAGACTTGAAAATTAAAAAAAATTAAAGGATCTCTCTCTCTCTCTCTCACACACACACACATTCTTTCTTTCTCTTTAACCTTTACTTACTCTCGTGGCATTTGACAACTTTGCAAACAATCATAATATTATTACTTGCTTTTAACACAATATTATTACTTGCTTTTAACACTAATAATATTATTGCTTTTCTTGATTTTATTTGAGGCTGTGTACTCCTTCGTTCCCATTTTCTCTTTCATTCAAGTGTTTGAATTCTTATGGACCTTTATTTCATTTCAGTTTTGAGCTTCGAGTTTCATCGCCAGAACAATGTTGCTACAAAGATGCATGCAAAATCATATGAATCCAATATTGAACCATCACTTGGTATTAGAAAAATAGTTGAACTTAAACCTGCAGTCACTGAAACAAATTTATTAGTCATTCTTAAGAAGTTTGTTGTTATTAGTGCATGAATTTATTTATGAAATTGGAGACAAGAAGTTATACAAAGGATGATTTTAAACTTCCATTGCAGATTTCTTTAAATAGAGCTAAACTTAGAGATAGGGTTTAACAAAAATTCAAATACTTTCCTTATTCTTAGGCATGAATAACAACTCCTTAATCTTAAAAAACAAATAAAGTCATTGTAAAGATAAAAACAGAAAAATATTCCAAAAGATAAAGTTATCATAATCTAATTTACAGATACTTAGGCACGTTTTCAACACTCCTCCTTGCCTAAATAGTTGCACACTTCTAATTTGCTTCTCAATTCTTCAAATTTGGTCTTTGGAAGTGCCATTATTAGGACATCTACACTTTAATGATCAGTCACACAATAAAATAAAACATATTTCACCTTCTTTCTACACTTCCCTTAAAAAAACAACTTAATCTTAAAATGTTTAGTCTTGTCATGAAAAGCAGGATTGTTTAAGATTGAAATGATAGCTTGATTATCAACAAAAATCTGATTTGACTCATTTTGCTCCATATGTAAATCTCCAAGGATACATCTGAGCCAAATTGCTTGATTTACAGTAGTAGTGGCTGACACATATTCTATCTCAGCCGTGCTTTGAGCCACAACATCTTGTTTCTTTGAACACTATGAAAACACCCCTGAGCCAAAGCTGAAACAGTGACCTGTTGTACTTCTCATATCATCAACTGAACCTTCCCAATCACTTTTAGAATATCTATGAAGTTTGAAATTCTAATTGTGAGTGTATTTAATTCCATATTCTACAGTACCTTTGACATATCTTACAAATTTTTTGGCAACTTAAAGATGCACTTCATTAGCACAATCTATAAATCTTAAAAGCATACTTATTTCAAACATAATATCAGGCCTTTTTTATAGTAAGATACATTAAGCAACTAATTAGGCTTTTGTAATGATTTTCATTCACCTTATCAGCTCCATCATTTTTGCTTAACTTTTCCTTTTGGTTTATTGGAATAGTAGTGCTTTTGCAATCCTCCATATGAATTTTTTTAATTATTTCTCATGTATAATTCCTTTGGCATATGAAGACTCCATCTTTGTCTTACTTCACCTCCATTCCTAGAAAAAAAAAAGTCATTAGGCCAAGGTCAATCATCTTAAATACTTGGAAAATTTCATCTTTAAACTTTTTTATTAGCCTCTCATCATTTCTTTTTATAAGTAAATCATTAACAAAAATAGAAACTATGATTAATTTAGCTTTTTTTTTGCTTCATATATAATGTGGCTTCATTTAGACTTTTAATGAAGTCAAGGTTTTGAAGATGATCATCAATTTTGTTGTACCAAGCTCTAGGGGTCTGTTTAAGACCATCTAAGGTCTTTTTTTAGCTTGTAGACCTTCTCCTTCTGTCCCTTGACTTGAAATCCTTCTGGCTGTTCCAAAAAATCACATCCTTGAAATGACCATTTAATAAAGAAGATTTTACATCTAAATGGTAAACTTTCTATCCTTTATGCGTAGTCAAGGCTAGCAACATCCTAGTTGTATCAAGGCGTACAATTGTAGCAAATGTTTATGAAAAATTTACTCACAATACTTGAGTATATCCCTTCACCACTAATTTGGCCTTGTATTTATTTATAGAACCATTTTTATTAAGTTTGGTTCTATAAACCTATTTAACTCCTATGGGCTGTTTATGTTATGGTCTGTCCACTAAATCCCATGTGTCATTTTTTTCAATCACCCTAAACTCTTCTTTTATAATGTCTATCCACTTGTCATCCATCTCAGCTTCTTTAAATTTTGCAGATACTAGCTAGGACAACAACATTGCTTCTTTTATAAATTTTAGATAAAGGTCTTGTATCTCTGACTGGTATATCAGCTACAACATCATCAAAGTGTTCCAAACCATAACATGATGCTATAACCATGATGCTAATCGACGAAAAATAGGAGGAGCGTATGAGTCATTACTTGAATGAGACTCAAGTCACATTTAGTTTCTGACTGTGAGGGTGGGCAATGCCGAGCAGGTAGGACACTAACTACGGACTAACTGTTTCACATTAACATCCTTGCAGAAATGAGTTATGTTGAAAGATCTTGGATGTATAGACGAGCAACACCTGATGGTGACATTAATCCTGAATTTGTTGCTGGGGTTGAAGCCTTTATTCAGTATGCCTGTTCTCAACCTATATATATGGATGGGCCGAAGATCAGATGTCCATGTAAAAAGTGCAAACAAAAATGTTTCCTTCCGATTGAAGAAGTTTATGGACATTTGCTGAGAAAAGGGTTTGTCCTAAATTATTTTGAGTGGACAAGGCATAGGGAAGTTGGCGTTTGTAGCAATGCAAGGGGTAATCAGGCAGAATCGTCTGTAGATGTCAATGAACATATAGGGGGTTGGATTGGGAACAAATTATGGTGAAGACATTGGAATGCCATACAGGCAAATGGTGTATGATTCATTATGTACGACCTTTCACAACAATGTGGGAAATCTTGAAGAAGAACCGAAGCCACAAACAAAACAATTCTTTGAGTTACTACATTCAGCAGACCAATAGTTATGGCCAAATTGTGAGACAATGACCCAATTGTCTTCGATTGTGCGAATCTTGAACATTAAGTCTGAACAGTATATTTCGGACCGTAGTTTTGATAAAATTCTTGAATGGTACAATGAACCAATGCCTCGTGATCACACAATGGTTGATAGGTTTTACAGTATGAAGAAACTGATTAGGGGTCTTGGTTTGCCTGTGGAGAAGATTGATTATTGCAAAATGGGGTGTATGTTGTATTGGCGAGATGATGTTGACTTAGAAGAGTGCAAATTTTGTGGTCAATCTAGGTATCGGCCTAGAAAGCGTGCAATGAAGCAGAAATTAGTGCCATAGAAGCGGAAGTATTATTTCCCTTTAACTCCGAGACTTCAAAGACTGTATGCCTCAAATGTTACTGCATGTCATATGAGATGGCATT
>JANITX010000003.1:24938523-24949389 GCA_027564395.1 Erythroxylum ulei
TCTTGTTCTCTGCTTTGTTGTGATGAGAGTTCTTACTCTCCCTAGCTTGTACATACTTTCCTTTATATATTAATTCTTTCTCTTACTGATTTAACAAAAAAAAACTTTTCTCTTGTTAACTTGGTTAGTTTCTTTATATGTGAATTTTAGAGTATGCCAAGTTTTATATACCAACTTAAACATGGATACCTATTAAATTCATTTCAACTAAATGCATGAATTACAACGTAGATGTCTTTACTATTAAGTGAAATGAGCCTATTGTTATTGGCATCTCACTCTTCTTTATTATTAGGAAGTGTAGATTTCACTTTGTCTACTTTAACTTCCTTTTCTGGGACATAAGGTCCATTGTCTATAATGTTTTAGAAGTACACCTCTTTGGTCATAAGAAAAACTTCATACTGTATTTTCAATGTAAGTACTTATTACCATCAAAGAATGATGTCCTACTTACATTTTCCCTCTTTACGAAAAGTTGATAAAGATGTATGTATATGTGATATGATGATCTTTCTCTAGTTCCATATGAAACAAAAGCAATGACAAGATATTTGTTATGATACCACTTATTGCCCTCGAAAGGTACCCAAAAAGAGGATAAATTTGAGCTTAAAAATTTTGCAAAATTTTCAGTTAAATTACCTAGATTAAGTGATAGGCTTATTGTTTCATCCTAGTATAATCTTTTAGAGCCCACTTATGAATGTTCCAATCTAAACTTTCCTTCTTCTTTCAATTTCAATTGGTGTGCACTAGGTGTCAGAATTTTAGTATCCCAAATCTCAACTGGGTGTTCATTTCTCCATTTCTAGAGTATAAAAGTACTCACTTTGCTGTTTTTTTTTCAAATTTATTTTTTAATGTATATGTTTATTCATGTTAATCATTGAAATGGGTTTTCATTTAATGTTTCTAAAGCATGATTTATTTATCTACAAGTAAACATCTCGATCATGTAATGCTTCGTTAACTACATAGATGAAGAAATAGTATAATTCTATTAAGTCCTCTCCAAATATTATCATTAGATAGTTGATATGAACGGTAGATACTTGAAATTAATTGATTTCACATGCAACCTAAAATATTTCCCTGTCATTTGACATTATAGAAATTTATGCATATGCTACAATACAATGCTTTCTTCTTATTTTGTTGTTAATGTGTAAACTAAAGATTAAATGTTCTATAAGATTATTATGGATACTACCATAACGACTATTATATCTAACTATGAAATCAATTTTTTAAATAACAGTTTTGCAGAAATAAGTAATGATGATAGATCTTGGATGTGTAGACGATTAACACTTGATGGTTTCATTAATCTTGAGTTTGTTAAGGGGTCAAGCTTTTATTGACTATACGTATTCTCAACCTGCATATATAGATGGTCCAACAATCAAATGTCCATGTAAAAGTGCAAACATATTCATTTTCTTCCTATTGATGAAGTGTATCTCCATTTGTTAAGAAAAGGGTTTGTTCCAAATTATTTTGAGTAGACAAGACCTGGAAAGACATTAATTTGTAGCACCTCAAGGGATAATAAAGTAAACTCGTCAATAAACGTAAATGGGTTTCAAGGGGGACTAGATTATAACAAATGATATAGGTGCAACTGAAAATCCTTACATCCAAATGGTTTATGATGCAGTTGATTATATCTTTCAAGAAAATATAAAAAATCTTGAAGAAGAACCAAACCCAAATGTAAAAAAGTTTTTTTACTTACTGAAATCAGCTGACTAAGAATCATGGCCAAATTGTAAGACCATGACTCAATTATCTTCAATTGCTTAAATATTGAACATCAAGTCTGAAGGATATATTTTTGATCAAATTTTGGATAAAATTTTTTCTTAGTATAATGAATCATTACCTCCTGATCATAAAATGGTTGATAATTTTTACAATATGAAGAACTTGTTAGGGGTCTTGGTTGCCAGTTAAGCAAAATTGATTGTTGCAAATTAGGGCATATGTTATTTTGGAGAGATGATGTGGAATTACAAGAGTGCAATTTTATGGTAAATCTAGGTTGAAACCAAGAAAGCATACTATGAAGCAAAAATTAGTACTTGAAGCAAATGTATTATTTCTCGCTAACTCCGAGACTTCAAAGACTATATGCCTATGATGTTACTGCATCTCACATGAGATGGCATAATGAACATGAACTAGAAGTTGGGATAATAAGCCATCCATCTGATGCACTTGCATGGAAACATTTCAATAATTCTCATTCTGAGTTTGTAGCTAAAAGTCAAAATATTACATTGAGATTGTCGACAGATGGATTCCAACCTTTTGGTCAATCCGACCAATAATATTCATCATAGCCAATCATAAATACTCCTTATAATTTGCCTTTATGGATATTTATTAATGAGGCATATATGTTCTTGATGGTGATTGTACCAGGGCCAATGAATCCAAAGCATAAAATTGATGTATTATTATAACCAATGGTATATGAATTGCATCATCTTTGAGAATTTGGTGTGGAGACATATGATGTGTCTCTTAAACAAAATTTTTTGTTGAGGGTAGCTTTGATATGGACTATTAGTAATTTTCTTGTGTATGCTATATTGTTTAGATGGAGCATAACAGGGAAATTGGCTTGCCCATACTGTGGCAATGATTCTGATGTTTATCTTCCTAATGAGGGCAAAACATATTGGTTTGACAACCACAAAAAATTTCTTCCTCCAAATCATCCATTTAGACGCAATAAACAAAAGTTTATTAAGAATATGATGGTACAAACAACTCCTCCCCCTCATAAAGCTACTTAAGAGATATTGCAGGAGATTGATGAATTAGGGTTGCTGATAGTTACAAAAATTAAAGCTGAAGAAGTCAATAGAAGCATTAGTAAAAACTTTGGTTGGAGTAAATGAAGTATCTTTTGGGATTTGCCATATTGGAAAATTAATTTGATATGTTATAATCTAGATGTGATGCATATTGAAAAAAATGTTTTTGACAATTTGTTCAACACCATAATGAACATTGAAGGGAGGAAAAAGGACAATACAAAATCATGAGTTGATTTGAAACTTTTTGTCGAAGGAATAAGTAAGATAAAGAATTTCACAAGTGTAAACATCCAAAAGTATATTACACTTTGGGCAAAAAAAACAAACGGAAATTTTTTGTGAATGGTTGAAAGGTCTAAAGTTTCCCGATGGTTATATTTCAAACTTTGGCAAAGTGTGTGGACATGAAGAAGTACAAATTATTTGGGATGAAAAGTCATGATTGTCATATGTTTATACAAAGGCTAATTCCAATTGCATTTCAGGAGTTACTATTGAATAAGGTTTGGAAAGCTATAACAGAATTAAGTTTTTTTTTCAAAAGCTTAACATTATCTGAAATAAAGTTGGTTGAAATGGAAAAACTAGAAAGGGAAATTCTAGTTATCTTGTGCAAATTAAAAGGATTTTCCCTCCAAGCTTCTTTGACTGTATGGAGCATCTACCCTTACATTTAGCACACGAGGCTAAACTTATTAGTCTAGTTTAATATCGATGGATGTATCCGTTTGAGAGGTAATTATAGTTAATATTTAAATAAAACTTATAGCATGTTTTAATTAGTAATTGCAATAACCCTATTTTTAATGTAGTTATTTGCATCACTTGAAGACAAATGTTAAAAACAAGGCTAGAGTTGAAGGTTCAATATGTAATGCTTATTTAGTAGAGGAAACAAGTATATTTTGTTCACATTATTTTGAGTCACATGTGCACACAAGAGAAAGAAAAGTTCCTCGTAATGATGATGAGCGTAAAAAGGGTGATGTTGGTGATAACCTATTCGTTTTTACATATCCTAGATGAACATATGGGTGCTCAACAAGAAGAATATTAACAGAAGAAGAAATAGAAGTTGCCTATGGTTATATTTTATTGAATTGTCAAGGTGCAGTAAGTTTAAGTTAATTTTGAAATTGATTATTTGGGTTTTTGAGGTTTGTGGTATTCATAACTAAAATGCATAATAATTCTTTTAGAATATACGAGGAATGGCTACGCGAGCTGATGCCCGAAAAAAAACAGAATGATATCAATAAAGAAACTGAAAGCCACTTTCCTCGATGGTTCAATAAATATGTAAGCTTTGACTTATAATAACTGAAATGGTTGAATTATTAGATCAAAGTGTTTAAATGAAATTATACTATTTAATATGATTTTTTATGTAGGCCTAAGAAAATCCAATAGAGAACAAGTTCATATGTGATCTTGCGAAAGGAAATTTATGAACTATTAAATCGTATCAGGTGTATTTTGTTAATGGATATAAATTTCATACAGAATATCATGGTTATAGCGTGACAACAGTACATAGTGGTGTTTGCATATAAGGAGAATTGATGGATTACTATGGTAAAATTATTGAGATACTTGAAATTGAGTACCCTGCATTGCTAATAAAACAGAGTGTGATGTTTATGTGAGATCCCACATCGATTGAAGAGGGGAACGAAGTATGCCTTATAAGGGTATGGATACCTCTCCCCCTAAAACGCATCTTTCCAAGGGTGCGAAGAGCAAAACCGTGAGGGGATTGGCCCGAAGGGCAACCCAAAGCAGACAATATCTATGAGTAGGTGGTCTGGGTTGTTACAAATGGTATTAAAGCCGGTAACCGACACAATGTGCTAGTGTAGGACGAAGTACACCTTATAAGGGTATGAATACCTCCCCCCCTTAGACGCGTCTTCCCTGGTGTGGTAAGAGCAAAACCATGAGGGGTTTGGCCCGAAGGGCAATCTAAAGTGGACAATATCTATGGGCAGGTAATCTAGGCTGTTATAAATGATAGCAGAGCCAGTTCCCAAACCGTTGTGCTAGCGTAGGACGTTGGGCCCTAAAGGGGGTGGATTATGAAATCCTACATCAGTTGGAGAGGAGAACAAAGTACGCCTTATAAGCTTATGGATACCTCTCCCCCTTAGACACGTCTTCCCAAGGGTGGGAAGAGAAAAACTGTGGGCAACTCAAAGCGGACAATATATGTGGGCAAGTGGTCTGGGCTGTTACAATTTAAGTGTAAATGTTTTGATCCAACTCTTAATGTTGGAACAAAAGTGCATAGCTGATACAATCTAGTTGAAATTAACAAGCGAAGAAGATTTAGATAATTAAAACCTTTTGTGTTGGCGATGCAAGCAACCCAACTGTATTGTGTTCCTTTTCCTAGCTTAAGACAGGATAAGTCAGATTGGTTAGTCATTAGCAAAGTAAAACCTAGATGTGTTTTTGAATTGCATTGAAAAGGAGAATTGAAAGAAAATCATTTTAGGAAGATCTTCATGAAATAAATGCATGTGTAATATATGTCGAGAATGAACCTTTGAATGATCCAAATAATGAATATGTTGAAATTTCATCTGGAGAGGATGAAGAATCTATAGAGGGTGAGAAATCTGAAGAGGAGCCTGCCTTTGATTCTAATTCTTTAAAAAAAAGAAGATGATGATGATTTTGATTTACAATTAAGTAATGATAGCGATTAATTTGAGTAAGTAATAGAATATTATATAAATAAATTTATTATTGAATCAATAATATATTATTATATCTTTCATTTATATTGTTCTATTAGTGGAATATTCAATAATATGCCACAAAAGAGAAAAATGGATATGTTGTGACCAAAGGTCAGGTTACCACCATTTGGAGGAGCCAGTGCATGTTCAGGTAAAGCATCACAATTTGCAAACGCTATAGAATTAGGTGCTGCACATCCAGCTAATGCACATCTAGATGAGGCATCTCCTTCCCCACCTACAATCCCTCAAAGTCACATTGCCTACCCACTAATACACCATCCAGCACCCCCTACTCTTACACTAGAATCTGAATCTATACCGACAAAGATATTAGGGGTAAACGTTGCAGATAAAGAAGGCGAGCTCTAACCTGGAGCTAAGGGAGTTGACTGAAGAATTTACATTACAATTGTCTAAAATTTGTGAGTAAAATTTTAAAAGTTTTTTAATACATGTTAACACCATAGGTTTATATTAAAGTTATAGGTTTTTAATTTAAAATGATCTAAAATAGCTTATATATTACGTTGGTTCTATCTGGAACGTGCTCAAGACATATCTCATCTAAGTTCAAGAAGAAGATAGAACTTGACGGTTATATATGGAAGAATATCTCTTAAGGGATGAAGGATTTTTATTATCAAAAGTTTGAGATACAAAAACTAAATTCTTTAATCTTTTTATTTTATCTAACTTTATACATTAATTAGATAAATATTGTAGTTTATATGTACTTATAGTATGTTTTTCTTTTTTTTCACAAAGAATTTTGTTGGGATTCAAAATTCAATGCTGTCATTTATGATATATAGGAGATGCGAGCCTATGCACATTATAGATATTTTCTTGGTTCGATACACAAGAATCTTGTACGACCTCCTTATATATCTGAAGAAATATGGAGTCATTGGTAGCAGTACTGGGCACACCCAAGGCAATCTTCATTTTAGAGCGCAATTTTGCAAACAGACGGGGAGGGCCAAAGGGAGAGAGTCTACCTATACACACTAGAGGATATATGACCTACTAAGAGCATGCAAAGAAACTTGTAAGTATCTAAACTTTGCACTTATATTTTGAGTTTTGTGATTTGACGTATGAAATTTGATTTCAATGTAAATTGATGTATAAAATTTAGAATGAAAATATATGTGTATTATGGAGAATAACAATTTTATAAATGTCTGTTTCCATGAATGGATGTGTTGTTGAGAAATTTTTTTTATTTAATAGGGGGTAAATATCATTAAAATAAAGGAAACTCTGCCGAAATTTTTGTAAATTGTAGTTCATTTATAACACTTTATTTTGATGTAGGGAAAGTCTATGGGCAAGAAGCCTACACTAAGTCAACTCTTTTTGCACACCCACACTAAGAAGCATGATAGTGTGACCTTCGTCAACACCCGATGCAGACAACTTAATGTATGTAAAATTTATACTTTAATATTAATTTGATAAATAATATTAGTTAAAAATTATCACTTATTAATATAAACAATTATAATGAGAGGACCAAATACAAAAAACTAATGAACGACATTATCAAAACTCTGAAACTGATGATGAGAGTCAAACATATCTTGATGAAGTTAGAGGTAGGGACCGCCATGGAAGGATTTTCGGCTTAGGTTCTTTTATAAACATATGCTATTTGCAATCCTCCACATCCAGTACAACTGGATCTAGTAGGCGGTCTACATCTAATGAAAGAGTCGTTCAGCTTAAGAGCACAGTGGAGATGCTGGCAACTCAGTTGCGACAATCAATGGAGTACGTAACCTAGCTTCCTAATGAGATGGATAAATTGAAGGGAAGAGCCAGCATCTCATCGCAATAGTCAGATCATCCGCCTTCACCAACTACATAGCTTAGATTTATAACAATTCGGTACTTAAATGGATTTTATTTGACGTTTTTCTACTCGTGTTTTTTATGAATTCTTAATTTACAGTTATTTTCAAGATACTTATTGTTGTACATAATAATTTTTATATTATATTACTAATCAGGATAATTTTTCCATTATATTATCAGTCAAGTTTATATTATTTAGAGAAATTAAATGTAGAAAAAAATCAATAGCTTATCATCAGAAAATTCGAGTGGAAAGTTAGAAATGGTAGCTAAAATTACCTTAGGTAAATTTCCTAACAGAATTACAATATTTCGTAAGTAAATTTATTGGTCCCCGAATTTTTTTCATTGAAGTTAAGCATGATTTAAATAAATTTTAAGGTCTTGATAGATTAATTATTTTATTTTGTGGTAATTGAATTATAGTGTTAAGGTGGTAAGATTGCAAGAGGGGCAAAATTGGTAAGTCACTTAAGCATTTAAGTTACAAGGGATATAAGTAAGGGCAAAATGGACATTGTTCAATCATTAATGGTATAAAAGGAAGAAGAAAATAGTGTCTTACATTTAGAAGAAGCAAAAAGACATGAATGAAAGGAGAGAAAGAGAGAGAAGCACGAAAAAGAGAGAAAGAAGTGAGCTAGGTTTTGATTTCTCTAAGCCTTCAAGAGTGATTTTGAAGTTGTTTAAGAAGGGAAAAAGGAAGAGGAGAATTAAAGCTCTCATTCAAGCCATCAAGGTAAGAGCATTTATTATTTGTTGGATTTTTGGAAAGATTTTGGTTCATGGAGCTTAGGAAATACATGGGTTTAAGTTTTCTAGGATTAATTTTAGTGAATATGTCTTATGGGTTCACTAATTAGAATGCCTATTAGTTTGGGAATTTTTCCATTGATGAAGGAGATCAAGGGAGGCAAGAGGAGCAAGAGTAGAGGCTTTTTGAGCAAGGTTTCAAACAAGGAAATTAAGGTGGGTTTCATGTTTGTAATTGAGTAATGAGCCAATGATGTTTTTGTCCAAATCAAGAAAGTAAAATGATTTCAATTACTTCATAAATGTTGCTTTATTTGGTTTTGAATGATTTGTGAAAGTGCTACATGTTTTGGTGTATGAATTTTGATGATGAATTGTGAAATGATGATAGAAATGCATATGAAATATGTCATGCTCATGGAAGACAAGTTTTCAAAATGTGCCATTTGGGCACTTGGTTTTCAAGTTATGAATAACATGTTATGTGGGTTTGTGGTGGTCTGTTCTATCTGTCAAGTGCACTTGATTAAAAGGCCTCTCCTGTCTGCCCATTAGTGGCGTGGAGCTTCTTCGCGGACTCCCATAAGTTCACGGCTATGCAAGACCATTTTGTGGGATTGCAATAGTATGTTCTATTTACGGCTATATGGACCCTTATGAGAAATGCGTAGTACGTTTTGTTATGGATCCACCAAACTATTTTGATGTGTTTATACGGTTATGTTTTGTATACAAGTTTGATGAATATGAGAGTTATGTGGTTTGAGAATTGGTTGATATGTTGAGAATTTAAAGGATATATGTTTTATGGATTTCATATGAATTTGCTTTGATCATGAACGTTTTCAATGGTTTTGCTTGTTACCAATTATAAAACTGTTACCCACAAGCTTTTAAGCTCACCCACTTTCCGTCCCATCTCCAGGTGATGAGCAAGAGACAAAGTGAAAGAGAGTCAAGGCATTACTCTAGATTTGCATGTTTTGTTTTGTTTTGGAATAATTTATATAAAACAAGGCTATAGTTGCATGTTGAGCAATTATAGTTCAAGTATTTTATGTAATTTGTGAATTTTTGAAATATTGTATTGTGGCGTGTAATGCCCATTGAAGTTTGTAAAACTCTTATTTTTGTTGTTAATGAAATATGGATTTGTGTATGGACGATTATTAAGTTGAATTGTGAATTTATGTATGGATGAGGTGGAGTTGGTATATGAATTAATTAAGGATGATGTTAATTTGGAATTAAGTACACTTGAAGAAGTTATCAACTTGAGTTGATGATTTTGAACATAAATTGTTGTGATATATATATATATATATACACACATAAGTGAGATGTTATAGGAAAGAAAATAGGAATTATGAACGGATAAGAATGATGTTGCATTAGTTAAGGAAGTGAATTTGGGACAAATTTCAAGTTTTTCATAAGGGTAAATTTTGTGAACTAACTCCAGGGAAAATCTGGAATAATCTAGGTAGAAGTGGTCAAAATTGTCTTCTTGGAAATTGTAGATGATCCTTCTAGCTTTCCAACGATATACAGTTTGAAATTTTTAGATACCGGAGTGAAAAGATTTGATCGTTACAAGATATGATGTTGCATGGAAGGTATGCACAAGGCAGCTATGGTAAATGATGAGAATATGTGATTTTGATGAATCAAATGGGTTGAGAATTGAGAGTTTTATGAGAAATTTTGGTGTTTGAATTGATATGAAGTGATTTTGCACTAAAAGAGTTGAATTTGGGAAGATTATGAGTGAACATGATGTTAGATTGGATGTAGGAAGCCTTGGAGAGGCTTTGGAGGGAGTCGGGGAACCCATATGTTCATTTAACGGACATCGACCTTCTCGAGTCAAAAATGGCCCTTAACCCCGTGTATGTCCATTAAACAGACATAATTTGCGTTTTGGCCCCTTAAATGGAAATATCTCGCTTTGTGTTTTTCATGAAAGTTGTCGATCTAGAAGTCTTCTTTCAAACTGTCCAATAACGAACTCAATCAAACATCTCTATTAAAAGTTATGGCAATTACGCCAAGTTAGGTACAATATGATTGAGGGTATAAACATGTTGGATTCTTTTGGTGATAACTTCATCATCTGACCTCCAAATGAGGTGGTTCTTGAAGCAATAGATTTCTAATACACTTTGATATCTCTCCATTAAAATTGGTAGCCTTTAGGGTTCATTTGAAAAAGATTGATGGAAAGGAATTGAGGGAATCGATGGAAGAGCATGAATTGATTATATTACTAAACATACTTTGGTATTTTGATGATATCTTGATCTGTAGAGCTTAAAATAAGACGATTCTTGTCTCTAAATAAAGTAATTAAAGACTTAGAGATACAAATGTTCTAAAGAAATAGAGTGTTAATTCAGTACCTAAGACCTTCAATTTCTGGATGGAAGTTGAGTATAGTGTACTGTTCAGTATAATAATAGTCCGTAAATGTTTGGGGTATTACTTTCAGACTACTCAACCAAATTTAATGATTTTCATGTCATTAGAAACTTAAGACAATGAGAAACAAATGTTCTGAAGAAGTCGAATTGAAATTCTGTTCTAAAATAGGAGAAATGAGTTTGAGCATGGTGACTGATTTGTGTGGGCACGCCATTGAACAAATTGTGAGGAAATTTTTGGGATGTTATGAGAATGAAGATGAA
>JANITX010000003.1:24959215-24969905 GCA_027564395.1 Erythroxylum ulei
TCCTTAAGGCACAAAACATCTATAACACAATTCATATACAAAACACTCATTGAATTTCATTTCATATCTCTAATTTGCCACTTAAGGATCGGGGTCCAACATTGACCCTTAAATTTTTACATTTCCTATTTTGCCCCTTAATACAACTTAAATTTTCCAAAAATTGTCATCTTCTTCACCCTCTCCTCTTCCCATACCTCCTCTTATTTTATCATTCTCCAACCACCTTTTCTCCATTTTTATCTCTTTCCATGGCTTCAATTATTGTCCCAAATAGTCAAAACATGCAATACAATTATAAACTAGTGTAGGATGACTAGAAATCACAAAAAAGGCATATAATAGCTACTAGAAATTTACCTTTGTATTAAGGGATTTTGGGGTTGTTAACTTACACAATTTGCTTCAAAACAACCTTTGTACTAAGGGAACACATGAGAAAAGATTCACATGTAGGAGAAAATGGAACATTAACACACTTACGAGCTAGAAATGGAGAGAAAATAAAGAATGAAGTTGATTTTCATTGGTGCATTTGATATTTCCAACTGATGGCTTCTTTTTATACCCCTCTACTTAATGGTTTTATGGGTTGGGTTGGTTAGTTAAGGCTGAGATGATTAATTAAGGTTGGGTTGCTCTTTGTTTTATGGGCTTTACACAAAAAGGATAAATGGAAGGTGAAGAGACAACAAAAGCAATAACAACATAATAACAATGAAAAGGAGACATTAAGGAAAAGACTAGTATAACAAAAGATAACAAGCTTACAAGAAAGATGTAAATGGAGTTTAAAGAGAAATGACAAAAACAAGATGGTGAAAGAGGAGCTTCTTACTCAAAACCTTATATTATGTTTCTTTTTTTTCTTGCAAATAGATGTTACTATTTCTACCTTGATTATATATTTTTGTTGTTTATTTTTTGCATCATTTCTCAACTTAAATAAAGTATCTTGGAGAGTTCATAAGCAAATACATGGTGATGGTTTTTTAAAGTGATTTATTAATAGTCAATTCATTTATTATTGTACTTCTTGTTTAACTTAGTGGTAATGTTGTCATTCGTACCTAAATTAAATCCTAAACTCCTACAACAAAAACATATGTAGTATAAAAAGGTAGAGATAGTTTTTATAACAAATTATAACTTGTTAATCATTATATAATGAACCAATTGGAGGTTATGATAATAAGAAAATATGTAACAAAATTTGGAAAATTAAATTTGACAGATAATAACGATGAATTATCAGTTAAATTAAGCTTGGTCCACAATCGCATCCATTATTAGAACTATATTTTTTCATCGATATGAAACAAAGATTATTTATTGATCAAATATTTGTTATTGTACTTAATACTTACCTTTCCTCCTAGTTAGCTAATCAGAAACCATAATTTAATAACTAATGTGTCATCCCATAGGTAATGCTTCGCATCATTTTTGAGCTTATCTCTTTAAGTTTTAGACAAACTAATATGTAAAATGTTAGTAGCTAAATAATTAAGTTTATTTCCATATCATAGAAGTTTTAAGCTTGTAGAAAACAATTGTTCGTCATAATACTCTTTTCATAAATTGATTTTGCTCTCTACATGAACTAGGTAGCTTAAATTAATAATAACTCAATTTTTTGCTCCACTCTTACCTTTGATCTCCATATCAAATTCACTCAAAAAAAATTCCACCTCATTAGTCTCAGTTTCACATTTTTCTTTGTCGTTAAATACCCAAAGGTCGCATGATCATAATAAACATTTACTTAGTTCCCAATAAGTAAGAATGAAATTTTATAAAGAAAAGATGATAGTTATGAGCTCTTTTTTAGTGGTTGAATAATTTTTTATGTGCATCATTTAAGGTTATTAATGTGTAGTTTATAGCATGTATCGTTGTCCTAATTTGTTGACCTAAGATAGTTCCTATCATATGATCAATTGTGTCACACATTATCTCAAATAAAAGACTTTAGTCTAACGGTTGAATAATTGGTGCCAACATCAACAATTATTTCAACTTATCAAATGTATTTTTACACCCCTTGTCCAATATGAAAAGAACATCTTTTTGTAGCAAATTATAAAGAGAAAATGTGTTGTAGGAAAAATCCTTAATGAGTTTGATACAAATTTGCATGTCTAAGAAAAGAACAAAATTCTTGAACACTAACAAGGTAATGAATAGATTGAATAATATAAATCTTAACTTTATCTACCTCCAAAGGTCTTGTTGAAATAACATATCTTAAAGTAGTACCTTGTTACACCATATAATGACACTTTTCAAAGTTCATGGTTTCTATGTACCTCTGCAATATAACTGTTAGATTATATAAACAATTATTGAATGAATCTTTATGAATGGTAAAATCATCGATGAAAACATCTATGATATGTTGAACATAATCTAAAAATATACTTACCATACACCTTTGAATAGTGGTCAATGAATTGCAAGTTATAAATACCATTTATCAATATTACATCTTGCACAAATGTAATATTTGATGCACTGGAGATGGTTAAAAATTATTTGCAAAAAATAAATAAAAAAGGAAAATATAAAGACTCATAATGTATCTTATGAAGATGATGAAGCACAAAATGAGTTGGATAAAGCTAAAAAGGAAAGTTATTCATATAGATTAAGAACTAATCATAGGACTCAACCTAGTTTTAAAAGTATTTTGATTGGTAAAAATGTTGTTTTATGATGTAAAAGTGTTTGAGTTTGATGGTTTTATTATTAATGTATTCCTTTAAATGCTTTAAACTTATCATATTTTAAGAAGCAATAGATGTTACAATAATGATAGGTCTAATATTTAAGGTCTCATTATAAGATTCATTTGCCTTACTTCAAGATTTAGAAAAGGAATGTCAATTGATTATAGATACATGTAAGTCTATTTGAGAAACAACATAATTTACTATTCTAGATGATAGATGGATTAATCAAAGAAAAAGAACCTTAATTAATTTTTAAGCTCATCTTAGTGTTAGAATAAATTTTCTCAAGTTTGTTGACAATTCTAATGTGATAAAAGGTGTTTATAATTTATTTGAATTAATTTTTGAGTGGTTAGACTAAAAAATGTTATCCATTTTGTTACAAACAATTCATCTAATTATACAACAGCTGAGTACTTGTTACAATCAACGTATGAGCATATTTATTTATCTTCATATGTTGCTCATTGTGTAAATATCATTTTAAAAGATATGAGTTATATATAACACATTTCTAATCTTATTTTAGGTGCATTTAAAATCGAAATTTTTGTGTATAATGTCATAATCATCTTACACTTTTCTCTTAGTTAAGAAAGTAAGAAGATTGGGTTGAGATTATGTGTCCTATTACTATTAGGTTTGAAACTATATTTATAAATTTGAAAAAGTGATGTAATCTAGTACTTTAAAATTTATGGAGAAGCAAATATTTTTCAATATACAAGTTATTTAAGGGTGTGAAATGAAAAGAGGTTTATATTATTATTCTGGATAATTAATTTTGAGATGTTTACTTGATTATTACGAAGATTGTGGCTCCAATTATAAGAATACTTAATCAAACAACTTACGCATCAGGTTATGAACGTAATTGAAGTATTTTTGAACATACTTATACAAAAAAACAAAATTGTTTGGAACACCAGACCTAACAACCTTGTATATGTTGCTTATAATATAGTGATAAAGAATATATATTTTATTGATTGAATTTTTTTATAGTACTTTATTTGTATTATTGATTCAACAATTTCTATATTGCATATTTAGAACGTTTAGTAAGAAAAGAACATATGATCTATTAGATATTAATTTTATTGGCCAAACTAACTTTTGGATTGCAACAAAAGAACCATAGCTTGCTCTTTGATTACAATAATCTTAAAAAGGACAATTTACAAAGAAAATATATTTGTTACGAAGAATGAATTAAGAATATCTACTAATAATTAGTTGATATCTTATTTTAATTATATTTTAAAATTAAAAGTAAAATGTCACAAATGGAAAAAAATATCATATATTATTAATTTATAATTTATTTAAATGCAATAGATTACATTGATGTACAAACTTTAGAAGCAAGCATGATTTATAAGCCTTTAAATAATGTAAGAGAATTTGAAAATTTTTATGATGATAACACACAATCTTCTTCAAAAGTACTATTTTAATTTTTATGTTAGATTCAATTTTAATTAGAATTATTAAATTATCATTAATATATATTATTGTTATTTAAGTAAAGTGTTTTGTTTCCATAATATACTTTTAGTTATTATCATAATTTTTACTTTTATTTATTATATACTAATTTTTTAATAGTCCACTATTGAACATGTTAATCTCTTTATATCAAAAAGTATGATCTATTTTTCACAGTGAAATAATTAAGTTCTCTATTTTTAAATTATAAGTTTAATGTTCCCGATTTTCAATTGTTTAATTAAGTTCATGCATTACAGATGAAAAGAAAGTTGGCACATAATAATGACGTGTACGTAAATTTGAAATTTTCAAAATGATATTGTATAAAGAAGTTATGTAATTGTTTTATGAACTTTAAGACACGGAACTATAACGAATTAACGATACAGAATGATTGATTGTTTTAAACGAGAAACAATGCTAAAGTAAGAACCAGAATCTTTGATACAAGCAGCAGCCAAAAGGTCCAAGGAGAAGGGGCATTGGCAGGGGCAGGTTTTGACTTGTTGGGTTACTAACAAGCGAAAATATGGAAATAATCAAAAGACAAAAAGGGCGGACTGGGGACTGGGGAGACGAGGTTTTGTTGATAAACCACGGGGTTTATGGTTGCAAAACGTGGAACGGGAACGGGAGTGAGTGGGAGGTAGAATTTTTGGTTGGGTTGATTGGTTTTTAGACGATCCCGATTCTCAAGCTTCCATCCCATGACCGCTTTTCCCGCTCACCCGGTCGTGTGGACAATCCTATATGTAAGCTCTCTCTCTCTTTGAAGCTTCTCTTTTCTCTATCTCTCTCTTTGCTTTGGCTCAATATTCGTGTTTCCCACATTTAAGACCCTCTGAACGATCAACTTTCAACTCGTCGTTTGATTTGCTTGCTCATTTGGGGTGCGTTTGAGTTCTATTTTATTTCGAGCTTTTCTCGCTTTTTCTTTTTCACGCACGTTCCCATCTTTTACTCTTCAAAAGGTTCGATTTTGACATCTCCCTTTTCCCTCTTTTATCAAAAACTAAATCTTCTTTTAATGATTTCAATTTTTAGTTATTGGAATATATGGTTCAGTGATCTTAGGCTCGTTTTACTTTTAACCATTTCAATCTTTCTTTCTTTCTTTTTGTTATGTTTCTGTGCTCCCATTTTCTTCCTCTGTTTGAAAACTTATTTCTTCTAAATATTTTGGTCAATTTGCCAATTTTTGCAACATTGTGGATGCTGATAATAGGTTGATGATTGCAACTTTTAGTATTGTATATTGATGCTGGAAAGGATTTTGAGGTGGGTTTAATGGAGGTTATAAGGAGATCAAATTGACTTTTAGAATTGTGAGACTTCCTTCTGGAGGTGAAACTACGTATGTTTAATTGTGCAGGATGGGAAGGGTTAAACTAAAGATCAAGAGGTTGGAGAACACAAATGGCCGTCAAGCGACCTATGCCAAAAGGAAACATGGCATTATGAAGAAGGCTAATGAGTTATCCATACTCTGCGACATAGACATTATCCTTCTCATGTTCTCTCCGACCGGTAAACCATCGTTATGCAAAGGAAAACGCAGGTATCCTTCGTTCATTATTAATTTTTTTTTTTGGGTCTGAATTCAACAAATACAGCTGGTGAGCGTTAAGCTTGCCTGACAATTTCCCGTCATTTTATGGATTTGTTTTTATCCTAGCTTAGGCATTTCATTGCATAGCCACATTTACGAAAACTCACTACATGCCATTTATTGTTTAGCTGTACAATTGCTGTCAAACTGACTAAGAGCAATATAATGTAGGCTTATATATGTTGATAATTGGATGCTTGATTGCCAAGCACATTACTGTCCTCCCTTTTCTTCAAGGATAGTAAATATTTCAGCCAGAGGACAAGTTTGATGTATGGGATGTTTGCATTTTAGTTTTTCGTGTTCAATTGTGTTCTCACAATATCCATCTCATAATCAATTTCATCATCCTTATGGTCATGATAATCATGATTAGAAGAATAAATCTCTTGACATTTCTTTTTCCATGTGGTAATGTAGCATTGAGGAGGTCATCGGAAAATTTGCTCAGTTAACACCTCAAGAAAGGGCAAAGAGGTACGCTCAAGTTTTATTTCCTTCCTTTGGTTATTCAACTGCATTAGTTAATTGTTCTTCAGCTAGGTAGCTGATTTCCTTTTTCTTTCTTTTTTCTACTTAATTCGAACAGGAAGCTAGAAAGTCTTGAAGTAAGTTCCTTCTTATGGGTCATTATGAGCATAGTATTTTTCTGTTTACTGCTTTGCTTCTCTTCCTTCAATATTAATTTTTTCACTTCTTACTTTGAGAGTCTAGGCACTAAAGAAAACATTTAGAAAGTTGGATCATGATGTAAATATACCGGACTTTCTGGGTACAGGGTATGTGTTCTTCGCTTATTATTTTGATTTTCATTTACATTCTTTGGTATCTATGTATTAACAGTTTGTCACCCTTGTTGGTTTGCTTCAGTTCACAAACAATGGAGGTACAGTCACAAGCCATCTAATTCAAATTACTTAGAAGTCTTTTCTTTTGTGTTTATGACGATGGCAGTTTTGCATTTTTCAAATTATATGTAACAGGACCTTACTAACCAATCAAGGTATCTGCAGAGTCAACTCTCTGAAGTACAGGAGAGACTGAGGTAAGAATCTGCAAATTATTCCAGTTTAGAGCTGTTTCAGCTTTTAAACCATCCTATGCAAAAAAAAAAAAAACCATCCTATACAACTTTTGACTTTGAGTTCTGCAGCTATTGGACTAATCCAGATAAGATAAATAGCATAGAACATTTGGGGCAGCTTGAAAATTCACTCAGGGAGTCTCTGGACCGAATTCGAACACAGAAGGTATGCCTATTAATCCTTGTATGGGTGTTCTTAAGGGGTTCCAAAGTTTATATCCAATAATTGGTATCGTTAAATATTCAAAATGATTGTCCAAGCTTTATTTGGAAATATCAACTAATTTTTGGCAGAATGAAGGCCAATAGCTACCAAAATTTGCTGTAGTGAGAGTAACATGTTGTAGGACATTCATCAGCATCTGCATTCTACAAGCTCTTTTTTTTCTTTTTTTTTTGCCTGCAAGGCTGTAACCTTTGAATTACTACTGCTATTTACTGGTTTCATTTGCATTTCCATCTTATCTTACCTCTTCTTGCCAGGAAAATCTAGGAACACAACTTATTTCTTTAGAATGCAGTAGTCCGGTAAGGCATGACTCCTTGTCTACAACAGTTCTGATACGTTTCTTCTTGTCCCGTTGGTAAATGTTATCCAAGTTACATTTGTCTTCAGTTCCAGAATGGGATGCACGTGCCTTTCAGAATGGTTCCCGAACAGCAGCTATCATCTGTGCCATGGATTCCTAATAATGACAGTCACCATATGGTGTTAGCAGATGACCCAAATCTGGTTCCCCATAGGTGAGTGGCATGCAGGTGGAAGAGAAATGAATATGCTGTAGAATTAAACTCAGATCTTTGAAGAAACATTTCATCATTTATATGTTTATTGTACCATAAGTCACTCCTTTACCAGACCATGAAAATGGGGCACAAATTCTATGAAATGCATGTCAATTATATTACCATATGATGAACAGGCAAAAAGCGATGTACCCAATCTATACATACCTATTGAGTGGACCTTGTTTTGTCTGCAGGGATGTCGAATGCTCTGCGGGTTCTTCCTTTGGGAGTTATCCTGGCTACTTTAGCGCAGGAAAAAGTTCTGACTTATCAAATTCTGGCCAAGAGAATAGTGTGAATGGTCTGTTTAATGAGCTAAATGGAACAGCATCCCTGAGGCTGCAGATGGCTGGGCAGTACTCGTACCTGCCATATAGTCTAGATTTATTGAATGATACAAAGTACCAGCCTGCAACAGAGATTAATATACATGAAAACCATGTGGATTATCAAGTTCATGGAAGCTTTGAAGCCCCTCAACCCGACTATGATACAGGCCCTAGTAGTTGGGCTTCCACTTCAGGGCATTGTGCTGTTACCATGCTTGATGAGCATCTATATTCCCGGGTTAGTGAACCTCAATGTTCCCCACCTTTTCTCAAGTATTTTCCCCGTTTACTTGGGTGACTTTAAATTCTGAGATATTGAGAATGATAGAATAAATGCAACCATTATCCCAAATTTTGTTTTTATTTTTGATGGGTGAGGGGGGAAGGAAAACGGCATTAACATGAACATTTTGACATGGCAGCCTACTTGCAAGACTAAATCAAGGCAGGGGCTCCTTCCAGTCTCACCCTTAGTAGAATGGACTCACAGCAACAACCCCCAAGTTCATAATTACTACAACTGTAACTATGACAATTGAACTAAGGCATTGAAAAGGCACTAACTTCGTTCAGGTTTTAAAATCTAAACATACACTTGTTTGCATTCTGTTAAACCCATCACAGTTATCACTCCTTGCTTTCTGTTTTTTCTGCTAGGTACAAATTGGAGATAGAGTAAGCACCTCTTTTTTTCCTTCGACAGCAGCAATGTTCTAAGTTACATGCATGATTTTGTGCAACTAAATTTATACACAATAATCTGCTTAACAGAACAAGTTTTTCATTTGGGACTGTACTTTTTGCATATCTGCCTGCACGTTATCCACAAAACTACTTTGTAGATGCTTTAGATTTACTTTAACAGAAACCAATTTATTATGAGTTTGATATTTGTTCTTGTCATAAATTTCATTTGTGGACCATTTTAGGAATCTTTATGCTTCACTTGTGGTCTTTGCAGGTATAAATATAATGCCCTGGCATGCTTGTGTTAAGACTTTCCCATGGTGATGGAAACCTCGTCACCAATCTTTAAATCATCTTTACTGTTTCTTGCTGCAGCCCAACTGAGGTGCCACTGTGTTATTACCGTTGACCAACTGATCAAGTTGTTGGAGTGCTTGGTCGAAAGAAACCGTTGAACGGGCAAATAGGGATTTTCCAGAAACACAAGCGTTAGAAGCAACCAGTGATTGGCATTGTATGTATAGGGCATAACAGCGTAGGCAAGTTATTAACCAATGAGGCACCAGTTGTGAGATATTACCAAATCTTCTGTGTGATATATATAGTAGTAGGCTATCCCAAGTTATGTATAGTCGACGTCTTTTTGGTGACAGAACTCACTGGTGGAGGCACAGACTAGTTCACTGCCCCCCTGAGCTGTATACTAATACCATATACCAATGTTTACGATTCTGCAATGCATATAAGTTGAATTTAATAGTTTTGCCTCCTCTCTCCATATAAGCCATATTTCATTCAGTAAATGAAATTGACTGCACGCTTCAAGTTGCTTGACAAGACAGAAACAATACCAAGTCCATATTGCGCGTTGATTGCATTGTCTCGACTCACCACAAAGGATGGATATTGACAAAAACCAAGAGCGCTAAAGGTACTCAGATTACGGATTCATTCTCAAAATTTAATGCTAATATCTTTTAAAATATTGTTAAACACTTCAAAATTTTATTATGATATGCAGCAAATACTTTTGTTGGAAAGTAAAAAGTATTAATTAATATTTTAATTTTATACAATAAAATAAGGAAATGCCTTTCTAGTTATTTTAATTTAACATCCATATAAATATATATAAATACATTTTCGGTTCATTAATTTTAATGTGTTTTAAGTAATTTAAAAACATCTGACAAGATAACTTTTATGTTTTAATGTGTTCAACTACATATAAATAATTAAAAGTAAATAAATAGATAATTTTGAGAAGAATATTTTAATATGTATAAAGCAATTTTTTGAGAAGAATACTTTAATATGTATAAAGCAATTTTTAATGTTAATAAAGCAATTTTTTAGTTGAAATTTAATTATGATATCATAATTAATAATTTTTAAAAATAATTTAGTATACAAAACAATTAAAATGTATTATTAAAATTTAAATATATTTAAAAGATGTATGTACTAAATTTTAATGTGGTAAATATTAATTGATAAGAATTTATAATATTAAAATTTTAGAGGATCATCTATTGAAAATTGCAAATTGAAAATCTATTAAACCTATCAATAGCTTTTACAAAGTAGCTTGCTTCTCACTGTACTCAAATTGGATTCAATATGAGTAAAAATGATATCATTTTATAAAAATTTAATAAAATAATTTTTTTGACAATTGAAAAATTAATTGACCAAAATAAATTTATTTTTGTTTAATAATCAATTGGTTTAAATTCGAATTGTTTGACTGGATCACAATTGAAGTTTGGATTGGTACCGAGCCAAAAATATTGGTTCTGTCGGATTTTGCTGGGGCTGAATATCATTGTTTGGATCTATAATGCTGTGTGATCTTGACTTCTGAATACCTGCAAAACAGATAAAAGCACACTGGGGGTTGGTTCTCGGATGGCCCCTCCGACGCTCAAGTTAGTCTTTTGTCTAAGTTTTGATTGTTGAGAATAGAGAG
>JANITX010000003.1:24975314-24985673 GCA_027564395.1 Erythroxylum ulei
TAATAATAATAATAATAATAATAAAATTAATAATAAATAATAATCATAATAATAACTTATTAAAAATTAATAATAATAAGAATAACTTAATAAAAAAATAAAAAAAAATCAAACATATTTTTGTTTTCAGTTTTTTATTAAAAATCTCAACCAAACAGGTTTTTGTTTTTTTTTAGAAAAAACAGAAACTAAAAACAAGAAACATAAACCAAAAACAACAACAACAAAATAAAAGTGGAACCAAACGCCCTAAGAAAATCATTCCAATTCTTTTATTTGTTTGTTTTGCATTGAAGGGGTCCATACACAACTAAAAAGGATTTTCTTTGGAAGGATAGGCGACAATAGTTTTATGAAACATGAATAAGTACCCCGATTTAATTGCATACTCGAAAACCCGAACATTATTTAACCACGTGACTGGTTTTCAGATTATCATAATTCTAATGTGTCAATAGTTATTCTTGGCTAAATTCACAAGATTTTCTCCTGGTTGAAGACAATTTCTCATTAATTATAGTGGTAAACAAAATATGTTGTGTCGTCATTTGTCATGCCGATTCACGTGGTAGCCAAAAATTTGTTTAATGGGAAGGGCCATATGTGTTTTATATATATCCACTTGCTAAAACTAAACTAATGCTACCTACCAACTGATAAAGCAAACCCATGCAAGACAAGGGTGAATTGTGTGTGATTTAAAAAATTTTGCAAGTTACTTTTAGTTCAAAAGGAAATGACAGGAGCCTGTCTATAATTAAAACAGTAGGAGCTTGATATACGATAGGATCCTATTTAAACATAAGGAACCTGTTAAACGATGAAAAGCTTGTTAAACGATAGGAGCCTATTAAACAAAAAGTTCTGATAAAAAAATTAAAATAGAAGGCACCTGTTAAAATTGAAAAGAATCTCTTGCAAGTTGAAAATAGAAGGAGCATGTTATAAAGTGAAAGATGCAGTCGATATATGCTAGTTCGGCTTATAACCCAAGCCTATATCCAGTCCCCAAATATCCAACTTGAGTGTTTCACTATAAAATCAAGTAGTAATTTGACGAGCCTCTTCAAACTCACGAGTACATATTTTTCAAGATTCTCTACCTTTCTATACTCGAAGTGTATAACAAGCTTCTAAAAGCTCACAGAAAAATAAGAAGTAAAGCAAGTTCTCAAATAATAATTTCTCTCTTGATAGAGTAATTTCACTTTCTAAGGCATAATGAGAATGATATGACACTCAATAATATAGATGTTTCTCAAATGTTTCGAAAGTCTGTGTATGCTCGTTGCTTCATAAGCGTTGTTGCTCTTCTTTAAATAGTTAATTTCTTCTACTAGCCGTTACTTCATCTTAATTTTGAGTTGACTTTGGATTTTCAATATCTTCTCAGTTGGAACAAAAATTTCCAGAGTTAATTGTTCAACAAGGTAAGATCCTCGTAGATGTTAATAAGGAAAATTTACTAAGAAGGTTCCTGTAAGAAATGAAGTAATTCTCCTATGATTGTATTTCCTTTAAAAAATAATATCATTATCTATACAAGGAAATAATCCAATTTGAATTTTGAAATATTATATAGTTATCATTAAAATTGTTAAATATAAACCCTTAAGCTAACAATCTCCCCTTTTTTAATGATGACAAGCAATAATAGATATATTTTTCAAAATTCAAAGAGATAATAGATGATTTCGAAAGATACCTGTGATTTTTATATGTTCAGACATAATTAAAAAGAGTCTGTCTCTTAAGAAAAGGACCTATTGTTTATATATCACATATTTTCACAAGTTCAACAGCAAAATCAATCACATATATAATCGAGGCAGCATTGAAAAATATGCATTGATCAGCATTGAGAAATATACCATCATATATGCGAAAATATATCAACATAAACTCTCCCCTTTGGTTATTATAAAAAATAATAGAGTATAAGGACGAAGTGAAATAAAAATAATGACATATAATGAAAATTTAAAAAAATGACATAGTCAGTGAAGATTTTTCCTAAGGAGTCATAATAGAAAGAGTCTGCTAAACGAAATGCAAAGACAAGTAGCAGAGAATATTCATGCAGAAATAATATCAGAGAGTTTGCACATACCAAACTTTTTTCTTAACATGCAAAATCTATCTTCAGAGAGTGGCTTGGTGAGAATGTCAGCTATTTGATTCTCAATATTAACATGCAAGTGATTAATGATTCCTTCTAAAATATGATCTCTAAGAAAATGATGTTTAATTTCTATATGCTTAGTCCTAGAATGATGCACATGATTTTTAGAAATATTTATAGCATTGGTATTATCACATAATATAAGAATATGAGAAAATTTTGAAGAAAAATCCTGTAGTTGATGCTTCATATATAAGATTTGAGCACAACAGCTGGCAACTGCTATGTATTCCACTTCAATCGTCGAAAATGCTATGTAATTTTGCTTCTTGCAAGACCAAGATACTAGACATCCTCCAAGAAATTGACAGTGACTACTTGTGCCTTTTCGATCGACTTTATCACTTGCATAATCTACATTACACTAGCCCACTATGTCAAATGAATTAGTTTTTGGATACCATAGTCCAAAATCTACAGTTTCATGGAGATATCAAAATATTCTTTTGATTGTTTAAAGGTGGCTTTCTTTTAGATTTGATTGAAAGCCTGCGCAAAGACACGCACTAAGCATAATGTCCGGTTTTGAGCTAGTAAGATATAGTAGTGATCCAATCATTCCTCTATACTTTGTTTCATCTGTAGCTTTACCTTTTTTGTCTTTATCAAGTTTAGTTCTAGTGTACATAGGAGTACCCATTGGTTTGAAATTCTCAAAATGATATTTCTTGATGACTTTCTTTGTGTATTTATCTTGGCTAATGAAGATTCCTTTTACTATTTGTCTGATTTGTAATGTGAAAAAGAATGATAATTCTCCCATCATGTTCATTTCAAACTCCCCTTACATTAATGCTGAGAATTCTTCACAGAAGGGTAGATTAGTAGCACCAAATATTATGTCATCAACATATATTTGCATAATGAGAAAATCATTCTCCTTTCTTTTAATAAATAAGGTTTTGTCGACCTTTCCTCTTTCATAGTTATTCTCAAGCAAAAAGTTACCTAACCTCTTATATTATGCTCAAGGAGCCTGTTTTAAACCATACTAAGGCTTTGGTAAACTTTATAACGTAATTCAGATGGTTTTCATCTTCAAAACTTGGGGATTGCTTAACAAATACTTCTTCGTTAATGTAACCATTTAAGAATGCACTTTTAACATCCATTTGGAACAACTTAAAGTTTCTATAGCATGCAAAGGCAAGTAAAATTCTAATCGATTCCAATTTAGCAACAGATATATCAGTTTTATCAAAATCAATACCTTCTTATTAATTATAATCTTGAGCTACAAGTTTAGCTTTATTTCTTACCACCTTACCATTTTCATCAAGTTTGTATCGAAATATCCACTGAGTCCCAATGATTGACTTGTTTTGAGGACGAAGTACTAGATTCCATACTTTATTTTTGTCAAATAGATTCAGTTTATCTTTTATGGCTGAAACCTAGTTTTATCAGTAAGGTTCTCTTCAACAGTCTTTGGTTTTATTTGTAAGATGAAAGCAACAAAGTTATTCTTGAAGGATGATCTTGTTCTTATAATTTCAGAGGGATCTCCTATAATATATTGATGTGTATCAAGACCTCTCTATTATCTCGGTATTTTTTGTTGCATAGGGTTCTGCTGAGATGAAATAGCCTGATTTGATCTAACTTTAAAGGGGCCTTCTTGATTTTGTAATTTTGATGGTATTATAGGTGTTGTTTGATTTTCTGATGTATTTTTAGGTACCAAAGGATGCTCTTCATCATCTGAGTTAGTTAGTGTTATCGAAGGTAGTGCTTCATCAAATACCACATGTATCGATTATTCTATCTTCTTTGTTCTCTTATTATATACTCTGAATCCTTGATTACCAGTACTGTAGCCCAAAAAGATAGCTTCGTTTGATCTCGCATTAAACTTTCCAAGGTTGTCTTTTCCATTGTTTAGAACGACAAATTTGCAGCCAAATGCTCGAAAGTAAGCAATATTTGGTTTTCTTCCTTTCCACAACTCATAGAGTGTCTTTTTTATAATAGGTCTTATGAGACATCTGTTAAGTACATAAAATGTCGTGGATACAGCTTTTGCCTAGTATCTATGAGGTAGTCCATTGTCACAAAGCATGGTCCTTGGACAAGAGAAGTCGGAGTTATACCATTGCTGTCACAGAATTCTTCAAACTTTTTGTTATCAAATTCTCCTCCATGATCACTTTAAATTGAAGTGATGCAATACGCTTTTTCTATTTGAATTCTTTTGTAAAACTTCTCAAACACTTCAAAAGCATCATCCTTATTTGATAAGAAATAAACCCATGTAAATCTGGAGTAATCATCTACTAGTACAAAACCATAATGTTTACCACCAAAATTTTGAGCCCTAGTGGGACTGAATAAATCCATGTACACAAGTTTAAGTGGTTGGCTAGTAGACATAATATTTTTAGGATGAAAGATGCTTCTGACTTGTTTTCCTTTTAAACAAGCTTCACAAACTTGATTGCTTTCAAACTTCAAGGTTGGTAGTCCTCTTACTAACTTGTTTATGGACAATTTTCATAGAATCCCCATGCTAGTATGTCCAAATCTTCTGTGCCAAATAAACGAATCCTTTTCTAGATAAACAAAACACTTAACACTTTATGGGACATGTCTTCCAGTGGAGCACAATATATATTCTGATTTCTCCGTCTTTTCTTTCAATGTAATTGAGGTGTGGTATTTCACTTGTCATGTCTTGAACAACTACTATCAACTATCCGTTGATTCTCCCTTGTCTCTATTTTGAAACATATCTACAGAAAGCATTATCTCATTTTAGGTACCTAAATTTTTCTAGGTCCTTTCGGGTTAGTAATTTAACCTTTCAATCTCCAAACATACATCTGAGAAAATTTCTTTTTTAAAAAATTACAAGAATTACTAATGTGACCATGTTTACCATAATAAAAGCACAGAACAGATGAATGAGAATTGATATAATTTCTACCATGTATCAGATTCTTGTTGTTTTAACTATAGCTACTGCTAGATTTTACAAAGAAGCTTTTGTATGGCCTGATATTGTTGTTTTCATTATATCATATTCCGACGTTACCAAACAATGCATCAAGATTCTTCCTTCCATCAACGAAATTTTTTAGATATTTTTTTAGAGTTAAGATCTTTTTAGTACTTTTCTCTTTTTCAAGTTCTAAGGCGGTGACTTTTTCTTCTAACTATCTTACCTTATTATATTCATTTTTTAGCAGCATATTTTATAACTTAGCTACTCTTTCTTCCAAAACTTCCTTTTCAGAAACCTTTTACTTATAGTCAACCTCAAGAGACATATTCATGGTCGCCAAATTCTCATTTGTAGATTCCAATGATTTAATCTCACTCTTCAAAGATGCATTATTGCTCTTAGACTTCTCAACTTCTTTGAAATAATTCATTGTCAACCTTTTGTACTGATCATACAATTCATGATATACATTTTTCAATTCATTAACTTCAATGTCGGAATCAGAATAATATGCCTCATCATCTCCTGATTCAGCCATAAAGCAAACATTGTTGACTTCTTCTGGCTCTTCTTCTTTAAAGTTTTCAGAATCCCCATCTAACCAGGTTGCAGTCATCGCTTGCTTTCTTGATTTTCTATTCTATGACTTGTCCTTTTGAAGAAGAGGACATTCTGGTCTTGTGAGTCCAGGCTTCTTGTAGTGATAGCATATGATTTGATTATTTTGTGTATTGCTATTACTACTGCTGCCTTTTGATAGGAATATATTGTTTCCACCTTTCTTGTTTCCTTATCTTTACTAAATTAGCTTCTTTTTATAGGAATCTGTTGTTTCCGCCTTTCTTGTTTCCTTATCTTTACTACATCAGCTTCTTTCCATGAAGTTAAATTTGTCATCTCTATCTATTTGCAACTCAATATCACTTTCATCACCATTTGATTCATTAGTTGCTTTTAGTGTTATTCCTTTTCTGTAGGAGGATCCTTCATCTCACCTAAGCTCGATTTCATGGATCATCAGATTTTCTCATAGCTAGTCGAATGAAATAGTTCCTAGATCCTTTTCCGTTTCTAGATTTGTCACCTTAGGTCTCCATTCCTTTGGTAGTGACTTTAGAATCTCCATTATGAGCTCGCCATTGGGATATATCTTTCTCAAGTTCTTTAAGGTCGTGATGATGTTGTTGAAGTGTTCGAATATTTCGTCTATGATCTCTCCCTATTTCATGCCAATGATTTTGTATTGATGCACTAACAGACTTATTATATGCTTCTTTACCTCATTCATTCCTTCAAACATTCTTATAGTTTGCCCCACATTTCCTTTGTTGTAAATAGTAGGATATTTTCTCATATTTTTTTGGAGATAATGCATAGAATAGAAGATGTTTTGCTTTAGCGTTTAGCTGTGCATCTCTTTTATCAGCATCAATCTATACTTCCACGTTATCTGAATTGGGGAGCGTAGCTCCAACTCTGATGGCTTGCCAGACTTCAATATCTACACATTAGAGATAGATTTTCATTATCTCTGTCAAATATGAGTAGTTGTTTCCATTGAAGTAAGGAGATTTTGAGATAGATTGTCCTTCAAAACTTCTCAGATTGTTTGCCATGATTTATCACGTGCTATAAAACACAAAAATGTGAAACCTCACTCTGATATCAAATGATAAAGCAAACACACGCAAGAGGAGGTTGAATTGTGTGTGACTTAAAATTTTTGCAAGTTACTTTCAATTCAAAAGGAAATGACAGGAGCCTGTTTATAATTAAAACAGTAGGAGCTTGTTGTGCGATAGGATCCTATTTAAATGGAAGGAACCTATTAAATGATGAAAAACTTATTAAATGATAAGAGCCTGCTAAATAAAAAGTTTTGAGAAAAATAATTTAAAACAAAAGGAGCCTGTTAAAACTGAAAAGAACCTTTTGCAAGTTGAAAACAGAAGAAGCCTATTATAAAGTGAGGGGCCTTTTGTTGAAATAAACACACACACACACACACACACACACACACACACACCCACACAATATAATGTGGAAATTTAAAGTTAAGAGAAGAGGGAGAATGACGTAGTCGATTTATACTAATTCGACCTATAACCCAAGCCTACGTCTTGTCCCCAAGTATCCAACTTGAGTGTTCCACTATACAATCAAGTAGTATTTTGACGAACCTTTTCAAGCTCACGAGTACATATTTTTCAAAGTTCTCCAATCTTCCAAACTTGAAGTGTATAATAAGCTTCTAAAACCTCACAAAAAAAGTAAAGTAAGTTATCAAATAACAATTTCTCTCTTGATAGAGTGATTTCACTTTCTAAGGCATAATAAGTATGATATGATTCTTAATAATATAGATGTTGCTTAAATGTTTTGAAAGTTTGTATATGCATGTTGCTTCACAAGTGTTGCTTCTCTTCTTTAAATAGTCAATTTCTTTGATTAGTCAATGCTTCATCTTAATTCTAAGTTGACTTTGGATTTTCAATAT
Source organism: Erythroxylum ulei (assembly GCA_027564395.1). NCBI lineage: Eukaryota > Viridiplantae > Streptophyta > Magnoliopsida > Malpighiales > Erythroxylaceae > Erythroxylum > Erythroxylum ulei. The sequence continues at coordinate 24,982,935 of JANITX010000003.1, forward strand.
CATCTCTATTGGAACAAAAATTTTTGGAGCTAATTATTTGAAAAGGCAAGATCTTTCCAGATGTTAATAAGGAAAGTTTACTAAGAAGGTTTCTGTAAGAAATGAAGTAATTCTCCTATGATTTTATTTCCTTTTAAAAATAATAATTTTATCTATACAAGGAAATAATCAAATTTGAATTTTGAAATATTATATAATTATCATCAAAATTATTAAATATAAACCTTGAGCTAATACCAACGTACGATGGTGTTTTGTTGGATTCATATATCAAAGTTATGTACATGAAAATCTTGATTTAGTAATCAAAATAGGATTTGATTGGCGACAAACTAGGATCCTGATTCATGGAATTAGCTTATCAAATCAACTTACTTAAAGCCCCAAAATATTGGAATTGGAAATATATGATAAAACCTCTACTCTAAAAGAACAAGCTTAAGGGAAAATGTTAAAAGCACTAAAGGAGTCTCCAGTTTAACAACTCTTAGCTTGGTTTCAATATTATGAATATTGTATCAGTGTCGGTACCCAATTTAGTTCTAATATGATAATCTATCGGTACCTATCAATCTTGTGTACCGTTTCGATAATTTTTTAAATTTATAAAATAGTCGCAAATTTTTTTTAAAATTGTAAAATAGTCTTCCAATATATTGTACTGTATAATTTATAATTTTACATCAATCTTATCTCCAAAAATTATAATAATAGAAATTTAAAATAACAAAATTTTATTTATTTTATTAAAATTATTTTTCACATTTTTTACATATAAATAATAACCGTAATTAAAAATATCATTTAATCATCATATAAATATAAAATTAAGAACAATACAAATTATTTAAAATATTACAATTTCATCATATAATAAATAATAATTAAATCAAAACAATAAATAAAAAGAATAATAAATATCCATGACTCCCTAACAATTGTAATTTACAATAAGACTTTGTGCTGAAGAACCAAATATAAGTGAAACCTGAAATAAAAATATTTACAATTATAAGTGAAATTAAAGGAAGAGGAGAAAAAACATGAAATTTCATTTAATTGAATACCCACTCAAATTGTACTGATCTCAATTCTCATTTAGTGCAAAATTTTCATTATTGAGAGGAGCTTTATCATCACCGTCAATCAAATTCATTGCATTAAATGAAATGTCAATACTTTCTCATCTAAGATTATCTTCAAAGTCACTCTCATTAATCAAAGTCAATTCCTCATAAACCCAATCTATTAAAAGATTGATATTTTCAATACAAATTGGATCTACTAAACTACTTTTGCTATTAATATTCCTAGTAAACAATAAAATTAAATTATTAAAAAAAATTATATCTAACTTAATAATGATAATAACATACATTTCTTGAAGCTTTAAACTATATCGAGCAAAGACCAAGTCATTCAATTTTTTGTGCTCTAACCAATTCCTTGTTTTGGAATGGATAAATTTAAATGTGCCCTAATTCCTTTCATTCCTTATTGCACTTATACATCGATTTAGAATTCGAATTACATACTTTCGTAATTCTGGTACACCACTTCTGAACAAACTTTATAAACAAAATAAAGTGATGATTAATTTTTAACAAGCAAAAAAAGTGAAAAATATATCTAAATTAAATTTGTCTCTTTGACGAATAGTAATTGACATCCTAAAATCACTAGAAGCATGCGTATAAATCTCCATTTTTGAGGTTAGGAGATCTTGTATCATCTCATGGGTAACAATTATTGTAATGGTTAATAACATTCCTCTATTGACTTAGCTTTCTTTGTAAGACTTGATCTGATATAGACTCTAGGATTCAAAAATTCCCTAGTTGTAAACAACGAAAATTTGTCTTTCTCAACTTTCATTGATGACTTCAAGATAAGATGTGTACATAGAAGGCATATTTTTCATATTGACCTTAATTGCTTCCCTTACCCTCTCCATGACATCATGAAAATAAACTATTATTGCGTTCTCATCACTATTAGTCAGACAAAGTACCATCACTAAAGACTCATAAACTAAGATGACAAATTGACATTGAGATCAAAATTCAGTATCTTCAAGTATAATTCTAAAAACTTCCAATTCAGCATTGGACCTAGCATGTTGAGATGCAACTCACTTATCACTATAAACATTTGTCTCAGCTCTTTTTTCATCATAATAAAACGTTGAAGTGATAAGAAATTTGTTGCAAATCTTTTAATAATAGGACGACACAAATTTCTAGCATTGGTGAATCTCATTAAATTCAAGACTCATGTACGATTGTAGATTAACTTAGTCACCTTTTTTGCTTTCTGCATAGTCTCATCAATAATAAGAAAATACTTAACATCCCTTATATTTTCCAACATCAAGTCAATATAATGTACAACACAATAAGTCTAATAAAAAGAATTATACTTACTTTGAAATCTTCTTCCAATTAATTTAAGTGGAACCATTGTCAGTAATGAAATTAACAATATTTTCTGACCCAACTTCATTCACAACTTTATCAAATATTTCAAATAGAATATCAGTATTCCTAACAAGGTCATATGCATCAATATATTTCAAAAATATTTTGCCTTTTGCATAATAAACCAAAAAATTAACAATAGGCTTACGTCTTATATTTGTTTAACCATTACACATGATTAAATTCCCAAAAGTAACCCAGGTCATTATTCTTCCATCTAAATAACTTTTAATTTCCTAAATAGAGCTGCTCAAAAGTTTAC